>JAXDDW010000031.1:1455000-1510000 GCA_034670385.1 Hoplostethus mediterraneus
ATGCATCTATAAGGCCTTTCCGACATGTGCGAGAGAGGAAGTGAGTGCATGTCTCTACCATATGCACGTTATGTAATCGCAAAGCTTTTATGCACGATAACCCACATGAAGTGCATCAGGAACAGGACAACATCTGCAGTTGAATAATGCAGCGAACTAGCAGGACTATACGGGGGAAAAACACTGACAGTATTTGACACTTTATTTCAGCCTGTCAGTCGCTATAGGGAGAAAGAGGAGAGGAAGAGAGAGAAAGAGGAGAAGGAGAGGTAGAAAGAAGGAGAGATGGGAGTGGTTGAAGAGAGAATGAAGGATGCTCTATTGATCTATTGATGGAGGAGGAGAGTGGATAGTAAAGAGGAGAGGGTGGGGTTGGATCTTTTTTTGACAGATATGATGTAACAAATTAGAAAGTCTGGATGGAAATGGCAAAACTCAATAAAATGTACTCAAATGTGCTTTCTGGCCTGGACAGCTCAGTCGGTAGAGCATGACTCTCAGTCTCAGGGTTGTGGGTTCGATCCCCGCCTAGTGTCAAGTCCCTTTGGATAAAAGCATGTGCTAAATGTAATAAGAGGTTTCTTCTTTTCTAAGTGGATTTGTTTTTGTTGTTGATCGATAAATAGTAATGGAAACGCATTTGTCGAATGCATTTCTTGTTTTCATCTTCGGATGCCTGCATGATATATGACCAACACTAGCTGACACTACAGGAAAACAACAACAACCTGCCCGATACCTCTGGTGGAGGCTTCACATTCAGGGAGCTTCTTTGTTCACTACAACCCAGATGATGGAAGCACACCTAATTCACATGTTATTTTTGTGGCATTTCAAAACTTTGCGTAAAATGTGCTCGACAGTTGGATGTAAACATAGCTAGACAGCAATGAGGAGAGTAAGAGATATATGAAGAGAGGACAGAAAAACAAACAGATCAGATGGAAATAGAGGAGGGAGAGAGAGAGAGTAGAGCAGCTTATCCTCTGAGCTGACACTGCAACAGCATTGCTCACTATGACAGGTCAGCTGTGCCCTTGCCCTGAATATGAGTGTGTGTGTGTGTGTGTGTGTGTGTGTGTGTGTGTGGCCCCGTCTATCTATTGCCTGTGAAGCAGGAGTCGCAATGCCCACCTGATTCATCTCCATGTTAAAAGCTAGCATCTGTCTTTGATGTTTAGCACCTTAGTTAATGCTAATTTGAGCTCTGAGCAGGCACGTGTGTGTGTGTGTGTGTGTGTGTGTGTGTGTGTGTGTGCATATTGCTGTCCTCACATCCACACACTGCCTAGGTAGAGCCTACAGAGGGCCTGTGTGAGGACTAAGTGAAAGGGCTAGTGTTTAGCCGTGTGTGTGTGTGTGTGTGTGTGTGTGTGTGTGTGTGTGTGTGTGTGTGTGTGTGTGTGTGTGAGATAGGCACAGAGCTGTCTTCTTGTCCTGTGTCTCATCCTAATATCATTACACAGGACTCTCAGGACAGATCTATATAATCCAGCCCTTGCTGCCGCCCATTAGACTGCATTTTAGAGAGGGAGAGAGGAGGGGGGGAGGAGGAGAGAAAGACTAATAGAGGGAGGGAGGGAGAGAGAGAGACACACACAGAGAGACAGGGACACTGATCTCTCTGCCACACCCTGTACAGACCTCCCCTCTCCTCCTCCTCCCTACATGCATCCCTCCCTTTGGAGAGCACAGAGAGAGGCGAGAGAGTGACTGAATGAATTCCCTGTATCCCCCATGGTCCCGCCTACACACACTCTGGTACGCTGCAACACACACACACACACACGTACACACACACACACGTACACACACACACACGTACACGCAGAAACACACAGATACACACAGATACACACAGATACACACACACACGCAGCATTTGTTTGGGTACTATGCCCTATTGTTGCAGAGTTGGGTTAACACATTGCAATGGAATGCAAAGCCACACGCACACTCATATGCACACTCACACGCACACTCACACGCACACTCACATGCACACTCACATGCACACTCACATGCACACTCACATGCACACTCACATGCACACTCACATGCACACGCACACCCCAAACAAACACCGTCACACACAGGTAGCAGACACACACTCGGCCAGAGTGTATTCACTTGTGCGCAGATAGACTAGAGCGTGGTCTGGTTGACTTAGTGGTTCTTCTATGACAAGAAGAGCACAGACAATGGTCGTCTGCCCCGTGGCTCAGGAACCTCACATACCTCACATTCCTGATGCTACTCAGAGCTACTCTGGCTCCCTTCTTGTTTCGCCCGTAGATCAACCTGCCACCGAACGTCCGAGGATGCACAGCTACAGAGTATCTGCAGGTTTCAGAAGACTTTGAATACTTTTTAAAAACACACGCACACGTGCACACACACACACACCTTGACTATCACCTCTGTCTTGCTTTGTACACCCTCTGCTGCAGAACTGCCGTTTCCCCTCGGGGACAATAACGAGCCATCTAATCATCATCTAATCTAAACAGTGTGACTTCCACTACGGTTAAAGCAGCTGTGGAGAAAACCACCATCTAATGCAATGAATGACTGAACCCAGTTGTAGAATACATGCTGTTCATTCATCACGCGTTTCTTCCCGAGAGAATTTACCAAATTCCCTGACTTCCCCTGTCTGGAATACGCCGCGCAACATTCCCCGGTATTCCAGGAATCCCATGACCGGTGTGGACCCCCGCAGAACCACATCTATCCCTCCATCTACCTATCTATCCATCTGTCCATCTATCTACCCCCCCCCCCCCCCATGCTATATAATTCCCAGCAAGGCTGATTGGCGGCAGTAAAGCCCCATCGCTACACACTGGCCCTGCTGCTACTGTTGTGAGGGGGATTACAGCGTCCGGTTCACTCTGTGCTGTCCCATTCTTCATCTAGCTCTCCATCAGTTCATTCATTCAATCCGCCGCTGTCACGTAAACTTAAACCCCACCCCTCTAGCCCCTACCACACACACACGCGTATATGTGTACGTGCACACACACAACCTCTGAGATAATAACAAGCTACCAGAGATTAATGTAAAGCACCAAATGACTGGCTGGCCTTATGGAGCCACAGTTTGTAGGCCCATCCTTACACTAGTAGAACTGTACTACTACTACTAATACAACTACTACTACACTGCTTCAACCCGTTTCCAGTAAGGAAACTCACTTTCCACTTCACTTGGAGGTCAGAGGTCAGGGTCAGCTACACAACAGCGCCCCTGGAGACGGCAGTCATCATCATCATCAAATCATCATATTGATAAGCTGGACAGAGTGTAGTAAACGGACGTATTTAGGTTAGAAGACTTCTGGTATGTTTCAGAAAAGGTGAATTCTACGTGCAGCACTTTATTATAAAGCCTGGGGAAAACAGCAATGTGGTTCATATGTACGATACCTCATTGTACACTAACTGCACTGTGCCGTGCGGATGTACAGGGTTTCATAAGCCCATGTCCACTGGGCAGAGTGGTTGAAACTTGAGCAAGAATATATGTCAACAACAATATCAGTATCTGCAGTAAAGCGCCACTTCCATTATTGCAAACGCAAGTATTTTCAGCCATGCACTGGATTCATTCAGCCTCATATCAGCAGTGCCACTAAAGGAGCAGGATTCCCTTACACTGCGTTACCTGTTTGTTGCCATGTTAGCCCTTTTCTGGTTCCTCCTCAATCCTGTTCCTCTCTGTTCTGACAGGAAAGAGATATCTGCCTTTGGCTAAAACCCTGTAGTACGCTATCACACATGTTAATGGCTCCTGTATCGACTGATTTAAAACCACTCATCAGGAATGCATCATTTATGGGAGCTAGAGAGGCCGACTTGATTGAAGCTGTAGGTTTTCCTCTTATTCTCTGCCAGGAAAGGGAGTGAACTTTTTCTCCCGAAGAGCCTGAAAACAGTTCTGTGATTCAATACAGCTCAAAAATAATGCGTGCGCATGAAACTCGTCTGGCCGTAACCTCCTCAGCGCGCTACTTAACAAGCCCAGACAATATACAAACACTATGAAATGTATAAAGGTTCACAACATGAAGTCAATCAGTGTGCCAACTTGATGAGAGTCCTTTGGGTATTGGATAGAAACTGTTTGCGTTGCCTGAAACATCAGCCTGACTTTCCTGTTCCAACCGTGGCACGACTGTGGAGCTCTTCTGCCAACAGCCCTGGCTATCAAATACTCTCATAAATATGTGTGCATGAACCAGTTACCCACCCTCTCAGGAGCTGAGGAGAAAAGAGGTGGTACAATGAGCTGTAACCGATGCTGGTTTAAAACAGTTGCATTGTGGGTGCAGGGAGGAAAAAAAACTTCATGTATACAGCAATTTTCCACGGATTTGCCAAGTTCTTTACAATTACATGTAATAGCGATTGTGGCCCATAGTTGAAGAAGCTCTGCAACACATTCACCATCAATGAGTCGGCAGTGTCTATAGCCACATCGACTCTACAGTAAACATCATGTAATGTTTTGCAGATCCACTTTAGGGTCAATACTGCAGGACAGCAGTGCTGGAGGTATTGGATCATATAAATACTACTGTGTTGAGTATTGATCAGTCCTCGCCACATCACATCATAAATGCTTGCGTTGGGTGACCCTGTCTGGGACACATGGTCTCACCAATACCACGGCAGCCAATCAATCATATACAATTAACAGGTTGCAACGACAGTAATAACCTCTATAATTACCGCTGCAAAACAAGGCCTGGGGGCTTTGTGTGTGTGTGTGTGTGTTCGTCTGCCCTTGCCTGCTCCAACCCTGACCTATACTTTTTCTCACGCTGACTCCCTGAAGATCACCACTGCTGCAGTCTTGTGGTGTACGCCTGACCTCAGCCTGCCAGACAACACGGAGGGCTAACCCGCCCCACAGGCTGCCCACACAGGGCCGCACGGCATCGCTGTCCTCAATCAACAGAATTACACCTATAGTGTATCGATCAATTCCTGTACAACTCCCCGTCTTCCCAACATCAGACAGATACTACAATGTAATGAGAGTGACAGTAGCCGAGAGGTTAGAAAAGTGTGCTTGTGTCTGGAAAGTTCCTGGTTTCAATTTTTGAACCATTGGGTAAAAACTGGGCATGGAAACTGAATGAGTAACTCTCCCGTCTCTCTACAAATAGTGTCAAGGTGTCCTTGAGCGTGGTACGTACCACCCAACTGTTGCCCTGGAGCTGCTCGGTGTGAAAGTTTCTAACAGGGTGGTGCCGACAAAGAGCATGCGTACTCAGCAAACCCTCTCTAAGTACAATCTTATTAGGTCTGCCAGTACAGAAGGCAAAACTGAAAAGGCATTTCCCCTCACAGTGCAGCTCTGGTCCCACGCTGGGAGCAGACCAAACAGCGAGCAGGGAAAGCATTGTTTGGGAGCACAGGAGGAAATGTATGATGGATTTTCTGCACTTCCTGGATCCTTGACAGAGGCTGGGATGAACCACCCTCTTGACCTTGAAGACGGTATTGACTACAGCGTTTATGCTGCTCCTCAGGGAAGGTGACCCTGACTGCTTGAGTGGGGTTCAGCTTTCCTGGATCAAATTTTAACCTTGACTCTTACTTGGAAAAAGCCCAAATGCGTGTGAGTGTGCAAAACATCAGAAACACATGTTTGTTTAATGAAACAGCCCTACCAGGTGAATCTATTCTTTTCAGTCATGGAAGGAGGTGCAACTCCAATGTTAACAAGCTGTTCCAAATTTCTCTCCACTCAAACACAGTTTATACTGCATCAGTGTCCAATAAATGACCACCAGTATTACACTCTATGAGCTGCTTTGTTTAGGGTACGTCATCACTTTCCCCTCCTCCATGCTTTATGAAGAAAAGGCCAACTCTGAATGCAGCCTAGTCACGGTAAGCAGCCATGAGGATAAGGCAATGAGATGGGAGCAGATCATCCAGGGAGGCAGCTTTTCATAAGAGGCCGGGTGCAGAGGAAGGAGGGGGAACCAGGTCAGTCTGTCCGTGATGTCCCACAGGCTGACAGGGACTGAGGGTCTCTTATTGACTTGCTCGCTCGCTTGCTTCCTCCCCTCCCTTTCTATGGTCATTTCTCCCTCCCTCTCCTGTCCCATCACCCCCCGCCCCCCCTTGTTCCATCCCCTCTGTCTTCCATTTCTTCTCCCATTCTTTCTTCCTACATTGATGCATTTATTCCCATTTGAAGATTGATCTCATTCAAACATTCAAAAGCCCACATACTGCTTTTCTAGCAGCATTTAGCATTTGCTCCAAAATTGAAATCCAAGCAAGCAAGAGGATTTTAGACCATAATGAAAATCTGTCCCATGTGTAGGTAGATTTTTCCTTACACGATTTCATATGAATATCAGGCATTACGCTATCAGGACAAAATAACTCAGACAAAAATACTACTGGGCCTGCTAAGACTCATTGGTTCAGCCTCAACCCAGATGGTACCTGCTCACCCAGGTATAATCCAAGCCACAACCTTCTGAAACAGAGCTGTTGAAATTTGAAATTAATTACATTTTGTATTTTAGGCATTTAGTTAATGCTCTTATCCAGAGCAGCTTACAATGAGTGAGCAGGTAGGGGTTCGGTGTCTTTGCCCGAGGACACTTTGACAGGATACATGGCTGTTGATGGACACATTGGCTGCCGCAGTGATCAAACCTCTGACTAAGCCTCTCTGCTACCCAAAAGCTTTGATAACAAATCAATCAATTTCTGATTGTAGTTGCAATAGCGTCAGACCGTCATTTTTCTGGTGCCGCCATACAAGTAACCTACTATGTTAAGACATGGAAGTTTTTTGTGGATTTTTTTCCCATACCAGGAGTTAAACCTAGTTAAACCCTGGGTGAAACCAGGACTCCCGACCACGTATCTGTATGGGACACAATGCCACAAATGCTACCAAATGCCAAAAGGTTCTTAAAAGCCTAAAGACTTCAAAAGGTCACTTAATACCTAAGCGGACCTAAATCTGCCTGACTGATGTTCTTCAATGTCAATCATAATAACATCCCATAATGCTCGTCTTGGCATCTGTCAATCTGAATAAGAATACAATTTGGAGAAAGAAGACAGTTGAAGGTATGCCTTTCCACTCCTCACTTGACAGCTCCTATCACTTTTGCCCTTTGTATGGAAGGAACAGCAGAAGTGACCTATAAAAAACTACCAAGTTGGTTCCTTTCTGTGCCCTCTGTCGTTCTCGCTCTGTCCAATCACTCACATTCCAGGGCAAAACCCAAAACGCTCAAAGATGTGAGATCCAGAGCTTTCTGAATGAATGCATTCTTTTGTAAATCACTTTTTTATTACCCCTGCTTAGAACGTCCTGGAGAGGTTGATGACGACTTACCCTCCAGACTGCCTGCTAGCTGTTTTGGCTGTCAGGGACTTAGTTACTTAAGGGGGATACCACTCCGTTTAAAACATCCAACTGCTATTCTGAACAATAAGGAAAACTCAGTCTACAACTGAGAACTTGAACAATTTCTGCTAAAAGCTGCAGAGCAGAAAGCCAGGACACAAAGTCTAGTCTGTGATGCAATACAGCCAACACCAACATTTTTGGCAGGGTGGCCTAGAGTCATTCAACTGGAGAACCCAGGTTGAAGCCCCTATGGTGGCAAGTACCTTCAATCAATTAATACATTCTACTATTTGACCCCTTATCTTGACCTGCCACAATCACCTGTGGAGAAAACTGTAAAAATAAGTACATACTGCATACATAGAGGTGAAACTGTGAGCAAGCCACAGATTACAATTGCAAGTAGAGCAAGAAGTTAATTCATTATTTAAATTGTGTGTTCCTTTACTACTCATGATCAGTTATAGATCACACAGACTACACGTGAGGCATGAACAGTAAATCAAATCATTGCTGTTGGTGTTGTGGTGCAGTGAGATGAGGAAATGGTTTCTTTTAGTGATGTGCCAATGTAACTTTTCCCCTGCAGTGGCTGATGCCGATTCTGAGAACTAGACTACTGAAACACTATATACTTCATCACATGACGTTCAATCTACCTACCTCCTAAATCTTTTCCACTATAATCCTGGAACATTATGGGTTAAAAGTCATTGGGATAAAGTCCTAAAGCAACAACTGAATGTAAATCTGCTTCTTATCCTTAAGACCTAGAGGGTTAACACTGATTATCTTTACATGCGTCCTACTAATCTGTCAATTGAATTGAATTGTTACTCTTATTTCAAATGAATTGGCCTCATGCCCGATAAGCACCTTACGTGGACTAAGGTAATCGGACTGGCTCAAATCAGAGACACTCAAAGAGACTGTGATTTTCTCACAATATCAATTAATCCATTGCAGCTACGTGTCAGTCAGGTTATCTGATAATCCAGCAATCTAAAAACATGGAACATTTTTGTTCCAAAACACCATTTTCTTGTTCTGCATTTTCTTACATTTTTGTTCTCTATGAGCAGCCAATTAACCAATCATCCACCCAAATCTGGAATTAAATTCCCTAAACAAAGCACTGACCTTACAAGTGCTTAATGCCTGACATTAGATTTGGGTGGACCTCCTCCACTTCACTTGCCCTGAAAGTGAGAGTGCTTGAGTTCCTGTTTAAGTGGTGGTGGCATTTTGGTCAAAAAAAGTCCCTTTATTTGTTCAGGTTGGGATTGGTGACTTGGAATCGGTGAAAGACGGCAAAATCAAGGCTAGAGTACTAACACATTGTAATGTCAGAGTGCTGAGATACTCTCTATCCAACAGGAGGATGGTGTTTCATTAGATTAACACATATAAAGAGTCTGAATGAACGTTGGCGTTTCCCACAACAGAATCCCATCTAAAACTTTCCACAAAAACAAAACTACTCTGACTGGTATTTAGTACTTGCAAGTAGCTACTCAGCATTAAGTGGGCCGAGACATAATTGGTCAGGAAACACTGGTGCAGTGTCGGTGTCAGAATATTCTGAGGGACTTGGGCTTATCCATTTTTAAAAGAGGTGGGGAAAACCAGACGTTCCTCTATTTCAGGACTTTTCATCACTGGAAATATCTGGTCTTAGTGGCACCAGTACTGCAGAGTTTCTGGAATGCGGTCACTGTAAATGGTTTTTTAAGTACTTTCTTTTCTTCACAAGAGTCGCCTAACAGTGTAAAGACTGAATGAAGAGGTGCAGCTTTCCCCCTTCATTCTACTGGCAGAGGTAGACTCCCCACTGCTTGAAAATTGCGCTCGCTGCTGGAAACGGAATAACACAATCTTCCCTCACGCAATACAAACAAATACGAGGCAAATTACAGAACAATCAGGTTGTATGAGACGATACATGCAGGCAAAATGAGTCATTGTTTTAAACCATAGCAGTTACTGGAACTGACACTGGGCCCAGGTGAGCCTGGGTCCCAAAACCAACATGAAAGTACAACTCAGTAGCAGAAGAGAAAAATGTTGCACGTTCCTTTCTTACCAAAATAAAAACACACCTGAAAGAATTTGTGACCCGACATGGAAAAACATGATGGCAGATAGTTTTCTTGTTCTTTATAGATTATTGATCCTTGCATTCATTCAGTTTTTAAGTGGTATGTTACAGAATAGGGGTCAATACATTATTCTAATTGAATCAAAATCAGCCTGGGCTCATGACGTTTGATCACATGGGTTCAATGGAAGTGTTGACAGTCACAAGGCCGCTTCAGAGGCCTTCCCACCTCGTCAAGGAGCATTTCTGGGGAAAACACTGGGGCAGGACGTTCTCTATCTATTATTTTTTTTCTTGTGCATGTTTTTGTTTTCTCAGTACAGTAGGGAAGCTGGGAGGGACCGATCCTAGGGGAAACATAGGAGAGCGGGTCATGGTGGGATTCGATTCCCAGGGCAGCAGATGACCGCTGTACCATCGCTGCACACCTGTCTGTGACACCTTTAACATCACACCGCAATGCTTTATCGTTTCAGCAGCTTGTGAGAAAGTAAGGTTACTTTCTCACAAGCTACTGAAACCCGCCAAAGGGACAGTTGGTGACCGACCCAAGACACACAACCCCTCCGACCTATGTGATATAACTATGGGGCCTAATACCTGCTCACTTCTGCTGGCATACTGCAAAGTAACAAGCAACGGGACATTTAGAGATGTGATTGGACCGAGGCCATAATGAATTCAGGGCCTGAGATCAGTCCCACCTCTTATTCCCCGCTCAGTAATCTGGCTGGGGAGGATTGGAGAGTAATCTGGATAGAGGGAGGGAGGGAGAGGGAGAGGGAGAGGGAGAGAAAGGGAAAGAGAAAGAGAAAGAGAGAGAGAGAGTCCTCTCTAATAACAAAGATAATCCTCTATTTGCTGCTGTTTCTCTTATCATTTCCATCATCAATTTCCAATGCAAAATGTATTCAAATGTTCCAGTGCAGAGAAAAGGTCACTCACATATATTAGTGTGTGTGTGTGTGTGTGTGTGTGTGTGTGTGTGTGTGTGTGTGTGTGCGCATACCAGTGCATAGCAAGTTTATGGCTCATGGAAACACTCTTGAACTTGCACTTTGAAACACAATGCAGCAAGAACGTTTTCAACTCACACCAATACAACGTCCCATTCAACATGTAAAACGTTGTATAACTAACTCTGCGCTAGTAGTTAGCACAGTCGTTGCTTTATTGTTAGATAAAATGATAGATATTGTTAGATAGTTATTGTGTAACAATGACACATGTATGCTTAAATTTAGCCTTTTAATGAATGCACTTATCCAGAGAGAATTGAAATACGTGCAACAGTAGAGACGCTTATCTTCCTGTATCGCGAGCAGTACACGATGCCAATGATAAGGAGTGATGAATGCCAAAACAATAGTGCCATAGAAAGTAAAGAATACCTGTATCCCTTCAATATTGATTAATCATCAACAGGCAAGTATGCTGACGATAAAGAAGTAGGTACTAATACTGCTACTACAAATATTAATAACAATAGCGGTGCTTTGTGTATGAAATAAGCCCATACAAGCAGAGGGCTATGTGGAGGCTAACTGTGATCACACTGCCAATCGATAAGCTGTTTCTGTTCATTTCTCATTATTGCCAGTTCAGACAGTAAATCAGTAGAAGCAACGTGTGTGAGAAAGAAAGAGGGAGAGACAGAGGGAGAGAGAGGGGAGTCAACCTTCCTTGCATAACTTTGCCATTGCCTCGCTCTCTGTGACAGTGCAACTTCACCGTGTGCACTTCTGCTGCCTTCATTGCTATCACAAATATCGGAATTATAAACACCGTACATGAACAACCTAACAACGTGGTAAATATGACTGGGGAATTGGACTTTTCTCTTCCGGGCAGAGAGCACAGAAGGCGAGTCAACCACTGATAGTAAAGGGATGACGTGAACAACAACGTTTGGCTGATAAAAACTAATAAAACAAAACAAATGAATAAAAACTCCAATTGCATTCCTGTTGCATTGTTCTCTTCATTTTGCCACCATAGAACAACGTAGCTCTGCTGTGCTGTTTGAGTTTCTTAGACAAAACAAAAAAACAGCCAGCCCAAACAGCAGTCGTTACAGGGCCTATTATGGTATTATCCGACCAAAAGCCCTTGAATATGCGACAAGACGTATTTCCGAGGTCAGAGGCGTGAACTAGGAGTTTACAAGGAGCACCTGAAGGCATCATTAGCCTACACCAGTACACCATCGCTGTGATGCGTGCTGTGAGATCACTCATCCAAAATCACCGTCATTTCACTGCTTCTGAAAATTCAACCGCTCGCCGAGGAACACCGCGCCCACCGCATATAGTGTACGTCTCCAGACACCGGAGATAAAACATAACGTTTATTTCGAGTTGACTCACCGTCAGTTGTCTGCTTTTTGACAGTTTGTCGGGTGTCTCCGAGCGTCGCTGTCACCACTATGATCCGCCCTCCCGTGAGTGTACTCTGGTGGCCGCAAACTAGCAAACCGTTGAAACTCTGATCCAATCAAAACCCGAGATTACTGATTGGCTCCCGTTCTAGCCAATACAAATGGCGATCAGGTCAGAGTGACGTTATTTTCGTCCAATCGCAGCTTCAGAATCCCAGTCCGACCGTTCGTCGTCACTAAATGCACTTTTGACGGACACCTGGCGCGTACAATGGAGAAGTTTGACTCCTTTTACGGGACGGTGCAGGTCCAATCGCCGGAGGGAACGGGCTCTGGATACGGCCACGGCCCAGGAAGACTCCACCATACCGCCCAAATCACCGGAATGTCACTGGGATGAGAGGAATTAGCTTTACATTAGAAAAGACTCAGGCAGGAAATTACAAATGTTAAATACTTTTAAAATCCCTTTTTAACTCGATTACGTTAGGGTGGACCAGGTTTAAATAAGTAGTAGTAAGTTATATAATATTTAGTTTTATTCATTCTTGGCTAACACTTGTTAGCAACTGAACATGGTTTATTCTAGCACAACCATTATTTGAGGTCATATTCTCACTATTTTGACTGAATAAAACAATTTTGCTTGTATAGCTTTATTCAGATGCAGCAGATAAACTACAGGTCGCCTGTATAAAGCAGGTAAACTGAACAGGCCTCTGCCTATACTATATTTCCAATATAACTATTAAGCAAGGAAATTCATCTGGCTAAATTGCTAAACGCCCTATGATGGACTGGCAACCTGTCCAGGTAGTTTCCTAATGCATGCTGGGATAGGCTCCAGCCCCCGTTGACCCTGAATAGGAATGGGAAGCTGGTGAAGAAAATGAATGAATGAATCCTTTTACTATTTACTATTTACTATCCTTTAACTATTTATCTTTCTATAGAACTATCTTTCATCTCAGTGACACTAATCTTAAATCTTTAAATGTTTAAAAACAATGTATAACATCAAATGTAGTTTATGTCAAATAAAAATGTCTATAAATGATGTAGACATTTCTTCAAACGTTAGATATTGTTATATATCCAAAAGCTTGGTTTATATCGCCCCCTTGTGACTAAATGGGTGAACCACACTTGCAGCCTTCATGTGCTCTTCCTGCTTAGGGGTCTGTCATTGGCATACTGACATTTCATAGTGGGACGTCATCATTTTCAAATACCTTTTGTGATTAGGCTGCAACATATTTATCACCATTCTCACCATAGAATCTGTTATTGTTATAACTGATCAGCCAAGGTGGTGTTTGATGGTATGGTTTTGTGTCTCCAGTAAGCACTTTGGTGATGCCAGGACAAAGTGATTTAACTGGGGATGCAAAATGGTACATGTAAAGACTACAACTTGACGGCTTTTAATGTTATTTTCAGGAGTTAGGAAGGAACACCAGCGCTGGTGGTGTAAGCTCATGGTAAATAACACATTTTTGGTAGTTTTAACTTTTTCAGTAAATTAAGTCATTCTTATTCTTTGATATGAATTACTTCACAGACTAACTCCAAACAAATGTCACAAGAATCACACCAGACATCTTGGTTTTGCTTTCAAAGAGGTTTATTGAAAGAAATATTTTTGAAATTTTATAAAGTTCAACCATTGATAATGCTATCACACAATCAGGACCTGGAGCTTCACCATTTATCCTTCTAACTTTCTTTAATGTTTGATATGGATCAAGTATCATTAACTTTTATAAGCACTCCATTGGCCGGGCCCACTATTATAACTAGAGTTAACTCAATATTCCAGATCCCATAGGCCTTTCATGATGGGGCTGCCATAGAGCATGCACTCTTAAAAAGGATGTGCTATTTTCAAAACATTCATGAGTGTATTTTGTGAAACCACACATCTCATGTTATTTTTCATCAAAGCCCGTGTTAAAGGTGTCTATTATTTACACATTTTAACACAGCATGCATTGAAAAGAAGTTAGGTGTTGTCCCAACTCACAGAGATGTTGAAAATAATACATTCTTTAAAAGAGTGTAGCCCCATTCTGCCTGGGCAAAAGCTTGATTTGAAATATTTTAGGTGCACTTGATTTAACTTCCATGAACAGTGGAAACATTCCCTGCCCAGATAAGGTGAATCAAGCGCTCCTTGATATTTGGGAAGTACTCAGCTGTTGCTCTGCCCAGGACTGCCACACACACATCCCTCTTTTACAGTGGTTTGAAACCAAAGATACAAATATACAATATTGTATCTTCTAGGATCACTCTATTTGCAACTGTTCAATATCCCTCTCTTCCATGACCTGGAAGTACTATGTATTTATATATATATATATATATATATATATATATGACTCTCCCGTAACCTGGAAGAATTCAATGTTTCACCCTACACACAGTTTGCAAGCATACAGCAAAAATCAGTTGCTTTGCACATCAAACCCTCATCGCTGAATGATTTTCAGTGCAGCATGCAAGTAAAAATGTGCACAATATTAAGTTTTTAGCTTTATCATCATCATCATCATCTTCATCATCATCCTCATCATATCTGCCGTTGTTACGAACAATATTATTAACATCTTTTTCTCATTAACATGATTATTTTAAGAAATTAGAGCGGACTTTATTTATTTAGTTTATTTTTCCTCTACAGTATTCTGCATTTCAAAGCATGCCAAAGAAATTTTTCAGTTTCTGCATAGTGCTGGCTATACGAGTGCCAAAGAGTTTGATTCCTTTACAAGTAGAAGTTGGTATGTACAGGCAAAGAGTGACAGAGCAGATCCAGTGTTGTGTAAACGGTACCAAAAAACCCCCAAGTGCTCAAAATATCTACAAATACGGAACCGGTGTCTGTCGTACCTCATAGAAAGTTGAACAGAGCTGAAAAGAGCTCAGCAGAATGGAAGAGCCATTAAGATAGGTGTGTGTAGGTGTGTGTGCAGGTGAAGGTGCTGAGTGTGTTTTACCTGTGTGTGTGTGTGTGTGTGTGTGTGTGTGTGTGTGCGTGGATGTGAACATGCAGCTGAGTGTTAAAGGTGTATTTATGTGCGTGTGAGTGTGTGTGGGTGCAAAGGGAAAAATCGAAGTCAAACCACCATATGACCCCCCACACCCCCCTCCCCCTCCTCAAAGTGAACCCTCTACTGGTATAATATGCAGTATGCAGTACATAATGCGTATTGTCTAGTATTGGATATTTCCCTAAGTCACGTACAAGGTCAAAGAGCCGACAACCACATTCTAGCGTTGAGGTCATAGTTATGAATGTAAAGATACAGTTCAGGCCACTAGGTGACTATTATTGAACACTACTGAAACACTCGCTACAGTACGTGAGATGGTGAGGAGAGCCCGCCTCTGAAAATCAGCCACTCAGAGGGTTACAGGGAGCACAAAATAAATAAAACCCAGACCAGTTTCATGGGTGCAACTCAAGATGCAGATGCAAGAAAGTTCAGTGTAAATTATTACTTGACTTCAAATGCACAATGTGGCAGAATAAAAGTATTTTTTTTAAGTAGAAACTCTCCTGGATCATGCAAATGCAGGCTGGCGGGGCAAGACGCTTGGTGACCACAGGCAGGTGGGAAACAATGAAATGGGTATTGAAACAAATAAAACAAATGCATCAACCAAATAAGAACACACAGCAAGAAAGCACATGGGACTCAGTAGTAAGAAGAACTCAGTAGATTTGGTCAATGTCAGCTTATCAGCTCTGGACAGCCATGATGCAACCAAACATTTTAGTTACAGAACACTGGAGAAAAGTGATGCTAGCAAAAAGACAACCTTTGTACTGTAAAGCTGCAGCTAGAAATGTCCTCAGCTATGATATATTGTGCAGACATTAAAACATAATGAAACGTAATTGGAAGTAGAGGTAACGTAAAACATTACGATGCATGTGCACTATAGGCTATTTCCTATTCAGGAGCTGGTGTACTTTGTTGATTCATCTTTTTTGAAAGTAGCTAGAATCACTTTTGACAGTGTACAGACCACCCTCACATTTACAGTAACGCTCTGGGTTCAAGTTTTCCTAACCAAATCGCTTCCATTACTGTAAAAAGTTGTATTGGTTCAACTGTAAAACCACAGATAATCCAGCTGCGTTCCATATTTCATTCAAGTCAAATTATAATTGTCAACATTCATTCTTTTGACTTAAATGTCCCAAAGAAGCTGAACTACACGTGATTTTAAAATTTCACCAATTTCTTTTTTTTTATTTTTACAGTGTTCACTTGCTTTGGTTCAATACTAAAGTGCACCTTTACAAAGCATGACATCAACTGCGTACATACAGCCACGGGATCCAATTACTGTAGAGGCAAAGACATTGACATGAATTATTAAAGTTAAGCCACAAAAATGTGGCTTTGTCTGCATTTGGGGATTCATCAGTTTTGAACCTCATGCATGGTGATGTAAGGAATAACAATATACTGATAGTGTAATAATAATAATAATAAAGTGCAACACTCGCCAAGCACATATAGTCATCTTGTTAAACACCTAGAATGGTTGTACTAACATAAATTTCATCCAACTAAACAAATGAACACAAAAACATGGGGAGAAATGTTTACACCGAAGAGCCTCGGCTCGCTGCCTCCCTTACCTTCCGCTTATTTAAGTTATAAATCATATTAGGTACAATCTACAGACAAACAATTCCTAAAATCAAATAAATAAATAAAATAGCTTAGACCAGCAAGTAGTAAAATACAATCGTCACAATTCTGCACTAACGGGGAGCTCCAAACAAATTGAGTTTTAGGTTGTTATCCTGCAAAGGCAGACGTTACGCTGAGATATCCTGAGCTGCTTTTCTGTCGGTTGGTTTTGAGTTATGAGACAAAGGACAATGTAATCCTATGATATCAATGAATTGCATTGGCGGAGGAGGCTGCAGTACAATATTATGGACAGTCCTGATTCCTTAGTCTTTTTTTAAATATGTCTAGTTTTATGTACTGATGCCCTGCAGCACTAAATACATTAGATGGAGGTGAAACTACCTCCCCTATATCTGGGTGCTATCAAAAGTCATCAATCATTTTTCAGTTGTTATTATTTCTGTTTAATGTATAGGAAAGTTCCTATCCATAACAGCTTCTTGCAGCAATCTCAGGCAAGGCAATTCGAAGATGGCATCGGTTTGGATTTTGCTCGTTCGTGAGAGCTCATGATTAAAAACTGATGAGAAAAAGCAGGAACCTTTTCAGAAAATGTCTTTTATAACACCTAGGAGTCATTTTCTTTTGGGTGAAATTCCCCTTTAACTGGCTCTCATTATTATATAGGTTTAAATGTTAAGGTTGAGTCTAAATGTCACTGATGATTGAAACTGAACTGCATGTCAGCGGCCATTTTCTTTGCAGACTTTTCAGGTGAGTAGAGTTGAGAGCACATGGTTACTCAGACGGTAACCAATGGGGGTCAATTCACTTGCATTTTATCCAATTTAAAATGCTGAGCGGAACTGTGATTCATTTCTCAGCAAAAAGTTTAGCGTTGAGTAGATTGAGTAGAAACTTGTAAATATAGCACCAATATAAAAGTTGACGTGACGTCTCTAGTTGTCCTTTATTGTGAAATCAGGACCCTAACATCTTTCAAGACAGTGGCTTTTTACCGTGCCATAATATCAGATTGGGAAAATGATGTGCTTTTTTTTTTAGATATACAGTAATTCATAGTATGCATAGTATTCATAGTATTCTTCTTGATGCAATTAAATTGGAAGTGAATCAACCCCAATATTAGGACACTACTTAGTTCATCTAGAACCTAGAGCCTATTTCATCTACTCCTGCTCACTGACCACCTATGGGTGAAGTCAAAGGAAAGATTACAAAGAAAGGAAACTTTATTTGATGGTCCAAACATATCCTGAGACTGACCGATGGTTTGACCAAGCATGTCAGATAGTACCATGGGGGAAGATGAAAGGTGGAGGACTGGACTGAAGATGCTCCCAGTTCAATGATTACTTCTGCACATGATCTTCCCTTGTTCCTTTGTTTAGTGTAATGTGTTGAATGAGGAATCTCACCGGGCTGCGTTGGGTTCACCGCCAAGCCAACGGGTGTATGGTTCTCGCCAGTTCACCCACCTGCATGTTCCCTGCACCCTCCTGACTTTGTGTCGTATAGGACACCCACCACTTCAAACATGGGAAGGAAATGTGAAGAAGCAAACACTGAACTTGAAAAACGCATCACTCCAAAAAGCAACAGTGCTACAGTACACATTACCTTTTCCCTACTGGAGCTCACTATTGCTGTCTTAGTCAAAATTCTTGCAAGGCTACTGCCAGGTCGCCTTCTGCAAACTCAAGTCTTTTTACAACCATATGGTGACGTGATTTTTTCTGCAAAAACAAACACACATGGAATCTGACATTTTCCTGTTTAGAGAGCCGTTAAAAACCGGGGCAAAAAAATAGACTTGTCCTGAAAATGAAAATCCACAGTGTATGGAGGCAAAGAAACTAAGCCATGCTCTGCAGACTAAAAGACAAAAACAAACACACACATAAAAAGCTGACCTGAACTCATATCACACACACAATAAGATTAAAGCTCACTCACTCATCTCTTCTTGCCAGTGTTTGCATATTGTACTGTACATAGAATAATGGCGCATTCGGCTGGTCATTGTAAACTGGCAAACTGGTATATGTATCACATGACAGACTGGTATATACAAGGTGACAGGATTCTGGGTGCCTGCTCAGGTGAGAAACGTAAGGACCAAAGAAATCTGAGGTAGCAAATTCAATGATGGTAAACCATGATAATAACTTAATAATAACCTTTTCTTCTTCATGCACGTGGTTCGATCACATTTTGGAAATCAAAGTAGGCCAATATCATATTACCGCTGATGTTTCATGATGCTTTTCTGCTATTTTTGTCCCCCTCCCGCCACTAAAGGGTAAATGCAGTCACACGTCATATCGCTCATGAAATTGGGTGTCAACAAAGAAAGCTGGAGTTGAGCTGCTTGTATTAAAGACTTGGTTCGCTGTTGCGGGGCGACTCTCCTGTAGTAAACCTGTAAGTTTGCCAGTTCACCAGTTTAAGACGCTGCCCGAGCATGCCATATGTTCTCCACTCACGAGTAAATCTGTACAAGGATCATGATAGGGTATCTGATATGTTCATCGAGAAATTCATGGCTTTTAACCCTCCAGTCCCCACCCCTGAGGTGCAAACCAGCCAATCCAGTGTGCTCTTGGGGGGCCTTGGCTCCGCCTCTTGGGGGCAGGACATCAGGGGGAAGGAACCAATGACGGGACCAGACAGCAGGTTTCCTGTTAGGCCAGCTAACACTACAGTTTTCCAACCAGTTTGTTTGTCTGTTTGTTTTATCGGAAGCGCCACGGACATGTAGAGTACAATAATAATTCTATCAATAGGATTTTCAGTGCAAGACTTAAATGGCTACTTGTTTTGTCGTTACTCTGTTCATCGTCGTCGTTGCTTCTTCTTGTCAGTCATCCAACACTGGATACAGCAGTAAAGGGATTTGTCTACAGGTTAGCAGTCATTTATGTGTGTGTGTGTGTGTGTGTGTGTGTGTGTGTTGTGTGATCACCCTCAGAGGACGACTGAGTGGTCAGACCGGACCGGACTGAGTTGTGTTCAGTAAGAGGCTGGAGGCCCTCTCTGCTCTGTTTGATGTTTTGGTTAAAGGTGTGGTTATACCAGTGTGGAGCTCAGAAAGCTCCAGATGCTTTGTGTGGGCTCCTGGAAGAAAGAGAGAGAAGCCTCGACCCCTCCCTGGACCTCCCCCCCGGACCGCCTGGCTCCACTCCTCCTGAGCGGTGTGTCCTTACTTGAGAGGCCAGAGGTGAGATTTCAACGGTGAAGATAAGCTGTGCGTCCCGGCCGGAGTCCAGAGGGTTGATGGGTGAGAGAATGCCTCCTTTTGTGCCTGCTCATCTCCAAAGTGCCGAGAGGATCGGGGGGAAAAAGGGAGGGAGTGCGTGAGTCAGGGTAAAACAACCCCCCCCCCCCCCTCCCTTTCTCCCTGTACTCATCCCTCCCTCCATCCCTCTCTCCTCCCCCTCCTCTTCCTCCTTAGCTCCCCCCGGGGTCGGAGCTGTGTCTCTGTGGTGTCCGTGAGTCCAGGGGTTCCTGTGGTTCTTGGAGGGACAGCCTCCGTTGGGCTTCGGGATCCAGGGGAGATAACCCAGTCCCGGCCGCTGCCCCAACCCCGGCCCCCATACATACCCCTGACCCAAAGTGTAGCCCTGCCCCTAAGCTCGACCCCACCCCGGTGTGCGACCCCATCGTTGCCCCGGTCCCCAACTCCAACCCTAACCCTGACCCTAAACCTGAACCTACAGATGGCCCTGAAATGACCCCAGTCCCAGTCCCCAGCCCCAGCTCCAGCTCCAGATGCTGCCCCAGGCTGTCCAGTCTGGAGGGGGCTAGCTGCCCCTGGCTGGGGTTCACTAGAGGTGAGTCTTGGGGCTGCAGAGAGTCAAGTGGCTTAGCTGGGAACTCCTCAAAGTCCTGGGAGTCCAATATCTGCAGGTCAAGAGGAAAGTGGAGGTCAGTAAGAGAGGCTTTCTCTGAATCTCTAAAACACTTAAACACTGTTAAACACTGCTGAAAATACTCATAACACAAAGTTTAAGAATGGCCAGTTCATCCAATATCATGGTTTTTCTGGGGTTTCACTGTATTTTCAACTGTTTCAACTGGAATGTATGTATGTACTGAATGTGTGTGTGTGGTTGTGCATATACCTGCGATAGTGAAGCCAGGGTGTCTGTCTCCAGAGGTGTAACAGGCTGAACCAGTCTCTCTCCAGGACCTGGTTCTGGGCCAGGACCAGGATACGGTGAAGCCTGAGGGGGAGACGACATGCTGAGTTTGTCTGTGCAACTGTGCAATCTAACTGTAACCCTTAGGTAGTCTGTTGTGTATATGTAACCTGCTACTGTCAGGTGTGTAATAATAATGTAAAAATGTGATTCTTTATTGATCCGTGTAAGGAAATCCTCCTTTTGCTTTGCTCCTTCCACAGGGAGGTCAGAGGTCAAGGTCAGCTACAGCACCTCTGGAGCTGGCAGGGTTCAGTGTCTTGCCCAAAGACACTTCAGCAGGGCCAGTGTGTGTGTATGCATGTGGTGTATGGGTCAGTCTGCTGTTACCTGAGGTGGTGATGAGACGGTGCTGTAGGCAGGGGGAACCAGGGCCATCTGCCTCTGCAGCAGCTGCATGATGGCACTGATGTCTGTGGACATGCGACTCTCCAACCTACACACACAGGACATAGTTGTATTGATCAGATGGTTAACAATAGCTGGAAGAGACAATCAGATGCAATTAAATTGATCCAAAGCTCAAAACCAAAACCAACAACTCTTAAAATTCCAAATTGCACAGAACTATTTAATTCTTTTTACTCTCTATATTCTATTTTTATTGCTTTTATTGTTTTTATTGCTTTTATTTGAGCCATTATCCTATTGCTTCCACTGCTGCAACAACCCAATTTATCCGCAGGGAACAATAAAGTTTCATCTTCTGTTTATAGTCCATCATCATCCTACTGAAATAGTTGAATGTGTGGTATGAGCGAAACAAACAGGATGCACGCACACACAAAGGTGCACGTTTCATTGACCATCAAGCCTGCTGAGCTCTTATTTTGAAGCCTGTGCACACACACACACACCTATTAACTTCTCTTAATCGTCAGAGTTCCACTTCTCTATGAGGTTTGACAGACGGACCTGTAGATATTTTGAGCACCCGGGGGGGGTTTTGGGTCCATTTACGCAACACTGGATCTGCTCTGTCATTCCTCGTGTCACACCTTACACACCGCTACTCCCCAATCCAATTCCTCACACGGTCCTCCGGTCCACTGACACATCCTATCCAGCAGAGCCACTTGAGGTGAAATACCAGTCAATCATGCGTTAAAACTCTGAGCACTCAGCCAGAGGCACAGCCCGCCATGTAACTACAACCCTGCACCTAGACACTGTGATCCCTACAGGACCTGACAAAGCACCTTCAGCCAGCTCAAGACTACAGGGATGGAAAAACACTTTTTTTCCCACTGCGATGGAGAGACGATATTCCCCTCAGGAGCAGTCAGGTAAAAGAAAATATTTTGGCCTTGTCAGAGGGCTGTGAGCGCTACAGCGTTTTGGAGGTGATACCCCCAGAGAGATCAACAGCGGACACACGGCAGACAAACGACGGGACGTCCAGACCCGGTAGCGCTACCTGTTGAGTTGTTTCTGCAGCAGGTCCAGGCGGGAGTCCAGCTGGTTGCGTTGCTGGCGGCTCAGGCTGTGAAGCGGCGCGTTGAGGGTGGGAGGCGAGCCCAGGCCGCAGCGAGGAACCTCCTGGTACTGACCACCCGCCCGACTCTCCCCCCAGAAACTGAAGATGTTGGACACGCCCGAGAACGCACCTGTAAGAGAGGAGGGGGGGTGAGGGGCGCGGGAGGTCAGTGAAGCATTGCATTGCATTGCATTGCATTGCATTGCATCGCATCATATCGTATCGTATCGTATCGTATCGCATCGTATCGTATCGTATCGTATCGTATCGTATCGTACCCGACAGGGCGTTGCAGGTGTTCCCAGTCTTGGGGTCCCCGTCTCCCTCGGTGTTCTCGTTGAAGTTTAGAGGCATGGCCTGAGCCTGCAGGGGCGCCAGCATTGTGGACGGAGGGACGGGGCACGTCACAACTGACTCCTCCCCCTTTTAGAAGAATAGAGTCATTAAAACGAGTCTTTATCGTACCAGTGTGCTAGTTTGCATTCAAGTCAGTGTATAAAGACGGCATATAAGAGTTGGAAGTACTGCAGTTGGAAGGGCAGGGCAAATGATGACAGGCCTCTGCTACACTGGAGATGACCATGAGAGATCAAGTCATAGTCTAAGCGTAGTGCATTGATTGATTGATTGATTGAGCAGCGTTCAGTTGAGTTCCCTATAATCTGTGGTGTTGAGTCCTAGCTTTTTAAAAACTGAAAAAGTGGCGTCATACCTCATCGCCACTGGAGTGGGAGGACACAGAGCTGTGATGCCCCTCCCACCCTGGCTTAAGCTCATCCTGTTTTTGGTTGCTGACTACTTCCTTCCTTCTTCGCCGCACATGCTTCTGGGACTTTTTAATCTCCCCGGCGTCTGCACCATCTGGTGTACGTGAGGGGAGAAGAAAATGAGCGGGAGTCCCTCTAGCTGGAACACGACTGACATGTCAAAGATGACCAATAGGGATCAATTAGCAACGCTAAACTTCATTATGAAGTGAATTACACTGTTATTGTGATCCATTAACCATTCAGACAGTCAGATGATTATCGTGTTGCTTATCATGTGACAGTAAAACAAATGGGCTGAGGGAGAAATGAGCTGCGGAAGACGAGCTACCTTTTTCCGTACGCCGTCGGAATGACAACTTGCGTCTCCGTAGTTTGTTGAATCCCCCGCAGTCCGAATTGTCGCTGCTGGGAGAGCCTGGAATCATGTTGGTCTGGGTGGATATCGAAACACGGGAGTCAATGACACACACACAGTAGAGAGAAACTGGAAAGACTAGGCGATGACAAATGAGACTTGGTCAGACTTGGACTCAGGACGTTTGCAGCTACATGCCCCAGAGACCGGGACCCCCCATAGGGATGCAAAAAGTCTTTGGTCTAAGTGTCTAAATATGAGGAACACCTTCCTAATAATGAGTTGCATCTCCTTTTGCACTATCCATATCACAAAGGCCTCATGGCTTAAAAATCCTTTAACCTCTCTGCCATTCATCTAGGTTTAATAGGTGAATTCATTGAGCGATCATTCACCTGGCCAATCGATTTCATGGAAAGATCAAGTAGTCTGAATATTTCCTATTATCAGTTCAGGTCAGAGTCTGCCTGAAGATGCTTCACTCCTTTGTGGCCTATACAGACTTCATTCACGTGCTTGAAAGGAGATTGTCTACAAGCCCCAGAGGTGCAGAACGAGGCCGGGAACTCACGTCTCGGAGGTTGAAGGTGATTTCCAGGTTGCTCCAGAAGTGGTCACAAAACTCGGGATACATGTCCAGCACCTCCAGGACGTCTTCTCTGTGGATCTTATGGAGGTCGCAGTAGGTCAGAGCCCTCACGTCCGCGTTGGACTTGCCCGGTCGGGAGTACAGGTTGATGGGCTCGCCGAAGATGTCGTTCTTCCCTGAGGTACATAGAAGACTTTTCTTTTTTTTTTTCCACGGCTTGTTTCAAAGACAATGGATTAATGTTTATGACTAATGTCAGTTACTAGTAAGAAAAGTGCCTCTGTTTATGTTTTACACCATCATTTTACTGTGCAGAAGGACCTAAATACATTTTTGTGGCTTTCACCAGCAACACAAAGCTTCTAATTTGCTTTGAAAGTTGAAAGAAAATGCAAAGTAGTATGCAAAGTATTCATCGAGATGTATTATAGGATTACTACATTTATTTTTCTCAAGGAAAATAAAAAATATTGTAGGGTGTGGCCTAATCCTTATGTCAACACATCCTAACAATAACAGTTGTTAAACTGATGTACAGCAATGTAGTAGAGGGAACACTCCAGAGTAGAAAGTAGAGACGATCCACCCTGTCTTTATTCCCTAAATGTATAGTATAAGTAGTATCGACCTGATGTGAGTTGTAGGAGGACGAGGCCTTTTAACCAAAAAGGTATGTATTAATGCTTTTCTGATAAATCACTTTGTTGTTTATATTGGTGGTTATTTGTCTGGAGGTCATAGTTTACCCACTTTCTTATTCACTCGTACATCACTGAATGCAATATGTTCTGACTCTGGTGTTGTCTCATATGCATCCATTCATTCACATGCAGCACCAGTACGAACACACACACACACACACACTCCCACAGAGACAAGCTGTGACCTCATATCTGAAAATCGATGCTGTGTTTGTTCTCCTGTGTCTTTTCATTTCTCTTCTGTTGCTCTGTTAAGCACCCTGCTTTAGGAATACATCAGGTTCTCTATTACTGTGATATTATATTGTATATTATATATCTATATTACTGTGCACATGCTGTATTGATAAATCATTTACAGGGCATCGCTTCACCATTTCAACGCTGATTCAAGGTTCACCAGTAGATGGCGCTCCCAGCTAATGGGTGACTCATGTAACAGTTACTGAGTCACAGCAGGGACCCAGAAATGAAACATGAAAAAACCTCTTGTACAAGATATTCTGCTGTACATCAAAGGAACCTCCTTTGGCACAGAGTCTATTCTGGAGTCTAGTCTATTCTGTAGAGAGAAAGTGACCTGGAAGACAACGGACCACTTCAAGTCCCAGATCAACATTTGAGGTTATGGGACTGGCTCATGGTTTAAGAAAAGGCTCCTCTTGGACTTACATGCAGACTGTTTATCCTTTATGTGTTGTTGTTTTTTAATCTTCCTTCTGTCTTATATTTTCATGTGTTGTCGTTCCCTTTCGCTACTTTTAAGTTTTATTTTCTCATTCTTTTTCACAAACTGCAACACAGGAGCAGGGGTAGGGGAGATGAAATTATCGATGTGGAGGTTTTATTATCGGAGGGAAAATATTCTGTTTTACATTTCTTTCGGTCACTTTTTGTTCGTCTTTTTTAATTGTCATTGTGACATTTGCTAAACGATTTGTCCTTTCTGTTCACCCTTGTATTGTGAATATGAAAAATAATAAAGTATTTGATTAATTTGATTGAAAAAATATTAATATTTAAATCAACATTTAGCTAGAGTATTTATGGTAGTCTTCCACAGCTCTTCATCACACACAGCCGCCTGGAAACATAAAGGAGCCGCAAACTGACAACTATTTCTTTACCCAAGATGGCTACCACCACATCTCCTCTCAGTATCTCTATGGATCCCCTGGATATGAAGTAGAGGGCGGTGAGGACGTCCCCGGCGTGGACCAGCGTGTCGCCCGGGGGGGCGTGGGTGGTCTTGAACTTCATGGCCAGCGCCCTGAGGCAGCCCTTGGTGGAGCCTTTAAAAGCCTTACAGTTCTGCAGCAAAGTCCGATTCAGATGGAGACAGATATCCGCCTGGAGACACTCTGGGAAACCTTTCAGCACCTGAGGAGCAGGGAGAGAGGGATCAAGGAGGAGGAGAGGGAGGAGAGAGGTAAAGAAGGAGAGAGTGAGGAGACCAGAAAGAAGGGTTTGGGAGAGAGAAGAGAAGCGAGGAAGGGAGAGGGAGGGAGGAGAGAAAGAGAGGGGGAGAGAGAAATGGAAGGGAGGTGAGAAGAAAGAGGAAGCAGAGAGGAAGGAGAAGGTGGCAAGGTAGGGAGGAGAGAGAGAAGAAGAGAGGAGGAGAAAAGCAATGAAAGAGAGGAAGAAGAGAAATGGGGATGGAGGGATAGAAGGAGAATAGAGAAAGGGAGGGGTGAAGAGGGGGGAGGGAGGCAGGAGAGGAGGGGAGAATAAGGAGGGAAAGAAAAAGAGGGAGAGGAGTGGAAGGGTGGAAAAAGGCAGTGAATGCAAGAGGGAGGAGAGGTGAGAGTGATGCAAAGAGAGGGAGAGAAGGAGAGAAGGAGTAAGGAGAGATAGAGCAAGGGAGAGGGAGGGAGGATGAGACGGGGGAGAAGGGAGAAAGAGATGGAGGGAGGAGGAGGGAAAGGGAGGGAGGGATGGAGGAGAGGATAGAAGAAGGAGGAAGGAAAGAGATAGGAGGCAGAGAAGGATGGGAAAGGGGGAGTTAAAAGTGAGAGGGAGAGGAGAGAGGAGGAGGAGGGGTGGGAGGAAGATTATATTAGCTTTGATATACTGATTGGCTGACGTCTAGTCTAGAAATAAAGCTAATGTTAAATAAATGTCACATTTTACAGACGCTTTAAAAGGGGTAATAAAAAGAGGCCTGATTGTCCTCTTCATCTTCATCTTCATCACCAAACTCGACGTTGACGTTTTACCGTCACCTCACAAATCAACATTACGAAACAAAATGTCGTGGTAATATAAAGTCTATTGCACTTTGTCTAGTGGTGAGAACAGCTCAATAAAGCTATAACACAATATATGTCTCAAGTATATTTAATAAAACAAAAAGAGAAATACTTATAAGTAGGCCCAATACCTTTTGCAACCAAGAGGGTTGTTCCGGGTAGAGAGAAGAAAAGAAAAAAAGAAGTACTTTCTATCATAGTTAGAACATCCTGCTCTAACTCCCTACGACTCGTCCTGAACTGCTTGTGTCCTTGGCATTTCCAACAAAACCGTCTTTCATAACAATGCAACAGTTGTAATAAACTTCCAGCTAATAATCATGGGAAAAGAGGAAAAATATACTTCCCTCAGCTCAGTAGTTTTCCACTGGCCGTGACTACTTATGCATATTTTTTATTGCAGTATACTTCAAGCATATTATAAGCACACTTACATTGTTTTCCATAACAAAACCCTCCTGCACATTTACACACTTTGCCTCTGAATAAAACACAATGCGGCGGACGTTTTTTCTTTTTTTCTTTCCAACTGTTCAAAAGGGAACAGCGTATTTTTAGAGCTTCACTTAAAAGCGCATTGAGAACCATATTTCAGCGGCCTTACGTAACGGATCGGCGGGCCCGGAGCTCAGGGGCCAAATTAAAATGAGTAATTGCTGCAATTTCAATGAGTTTTCTCCGCGCGCGGGAATCCCCAGCTCTCTGCTCTGTCGGGCAGCTGCCGACGGGCTTCTCTTGTAGCTCTCCAGCTCATTTCAACCTGAAACACCCACACTCTCCAGCCACCAGCTCTGCCTCTCCCTCTCCATTTGTCTGCCTTTCATCCATCTCCAGCTACTCTCTTCAGTCCAGCCATCCGTGGGCTCACCCTCCCTCTCTCTTTTCGTTTCTCTTCTCGGTACTAAGTAGACCTACTTCCCCCCCCCCCTCTCGCCTCATTTCTTGTCCTCCCCAACCCTGTTGTATCTGTTTCTCTTTCTTTTGAAGCCCTTCTTCTCTTGCCATCTTTCTACAGACCAAACTCTTTTGACTTCTGAAGTCTCAATTGAAGATGAAAGGTGGTCAGGGCGTGGGGGGAAAAAAGAGCAAGTGAAAACTTATTTTTGTGATTTAGACTTGTTATTACCCGTCCTTATGCTCTGATAGCTTTGTGTATTTGTGTGATGGGGTCAGGTATAACTAACTGAGTTGGCCTTAACGAGGCTGTATCAGTTGCTCTTTGGGCTTCAATTTAATGGTGCATTTAGCAGAGGCTGAACTGTTGAGTTTGGAGGCTCCAGTGCTATTATCTTTCTGTAAGGCTTGTGCTGCTATGCTGTTGCTTGTCCTGAATGCTTTCTGCTGAGCAATGCTTCTGTTTAGTAAAGATGGTGAATGTTTTGTATGTGTTCTTTTCACAGCACTGCTGTGTGCACCAATGCACAGCAGGACTCCCACCAACCGCCTCTATATCTATAACCCTACCATATACGATAGTGCCTGAATGCAACACACAGTACTGACTGTACACTGAATGTATATTTCTGGAGAGAGTCTACTGTCCATTGTATATCTTTGTACTGTGTGTGAGGTCCTGTTGTTCCTATACGTGTCTGTGTTGCTATGCTAGTTGTTGATTTATTTTAGTTAGGTATCAATTTCTTTCCACGACACTCTACTGATCACTCTACTGATCTCCCTCCCCCACAGGAAGGTCAGACACGGGGGCTTGAACCCAGTTGATGGACAGTCTCTCAACTCACTATCTACGAGTTTTCATATGTCTTTCTTCCTCTCTTTATCTCCCCCCCCCCACCCCCCCCACCCCCCACCCCCTTTCCAGTCTGCTTTTCCTCATCAGAGCCTTATTGTTATTCCTCCCTCTTCAGGAATGAAAGAGGTTTCAGCTGATTGAATCAGTCGTGGAGACAGACAGGCAGACAGGCAGACAGGCAGGGTCTACACCATCCAATCATCATAATCATTACAGTAAACATTCCCTAATCCAGTCAGCTCACCCCTCTACGCTTCAAAAGGAGACGAGAGCAACAAAATGAAGAAAGAGGGGGGGTGGTAAGGCTGCCAAACAAGTCCCCCTGGATGCTGGCCCATTTGTTTCCTGCGTACTTCAACCAACCACTTATTACATTGAAATGAAAGAGGGTTAAGATGATTGCGTTCGCGGTGGGACTTTGCACCCGAACGAGGTTATTCTATGCTCTTGCAACACATCACTGACAATAATGAGGCACTGATTAGAGTTATATGTTCCGCTTGGCAACTTGAAAAGAACTTTTATAAAGGAACTCCTTTTATAAAGTACTAGGAAGTAACTTTTTTGAGCCTTTGAGCTGATGAAACAGCTTACAAAGCACCGACACAGTGTACTAGAAACTATACCAAGCAAGTCCAAATCAATCAATCACACCAAGAAGTACCAGTGTCTAAAAACCAAGGCACTTATACATGATACATACTGTATACTGAGTAATGCGTTCAATGTAATGAGTCACTATGTTGAGTGTCTGAGTCAGTGGATGTCCAATGTGTATGATCACCAGTGTGTGTGTGTGTGTGTGTGTGTGTGTGTGTGTGTGTGTGTGTGTGTGTGTGTGTGTGTGTGTGTGTGTCTCCAATGTCACATTTGAGTCATGACCCTCATGTCAGTGCCATTGTTAGAGGGATGTAAGATGTGTTTGGGACTATGGTTGGTGAGCACTTCATTTCATGTAAGTGTGTGTGTGTGTGTGTGTGTATGACTCACAGAGTTCAAGTTGAGGTTCACAGGGTATAAACATACATGCTGAAAGCACTCCTTTGATCTGTGTGTGTGTGACTCACTGCAGTCACAATGCACATGTGCCCACCGTTTATCCGGGTGTATCGCCAACAGTACTCACAGCATTCATGTCTATGCCGTTGGTGTAGGACCACGCGTGTTGAAAGTACTCCTCCAGCCTCTGCCTGAGGGGGTTGGGAATCTGGTGGAAGCGGATGAACTCCCTGACTCTCAGCATCTGGGTGTGGTAGCGGGCCGTCCCCGAGTATAACCGCTGGATGATGGCCGACACGTTCCCAAAGATGCTGGCGTACATCAGGGCTAGAGGAGAGAGATGGGGGGGAGAGAGGAGAGAGGGGTCGAGTGAGTCAGAGGTGGGGAAGGAAGGATGGATGAGGAAATATGTGGTCCTTGTGCCGTGTGCGTCAGCGTGGTGTGTATGTACCGTATACTGTGAAACTCAGCTGTCAGTATGTCTCTACACCAATGTCATCAAGACCAAAAAAAAAATCTATATTGTGCTTATTGTATTTAGTGAAAATAATGATTTTTTAGTTGGCTTTTTTGTATTTCTTTGTATTGTTTTGTATTTTGTTTTGTATTTTCCTGTATTTTTTAGTATTTGGTTAGTATTTGTTTTTGTATTTATTTATTTTTTGTATTTTCTTTTAGTATTTCTCAGTTTTACAGCCTAGAGTGATTTAGGGAAAATAGAGTATGATGAGCAACAATGGTCAGGGGTTGTGAGCCTGAATCAAATCTATGATGTACAGTACCGACTGAGCAACTAGGACACCATGAAGCTCTCAATATACTGTATAGCAATTACATGCATATACCACTGCGGTATTATAGTGTATAAGATGATACTTATTTAAGATGTTTATAATCGTAGCACTACTTTAAAAACCACTGCTCTGTAAAGGAAGCGAAACCAGACACTGTACTGATCTGTGTTGTGTGTTGAGCCAGAGGAGAGTGTGTATCGTGTCCCTGTCCCTCATGAGCCTCTCTGGTTTCATCCTGTTGTCATGTTGGATCCTGCTAACCTTTCACCCTCTGTCAGCTCCCATCATTGTCCACATCACCGACTGAAACCGACCTGTGTGTTTGTGTGTGTGTGTGTGTGTGTGTTGCAATGAACACAATGCATCTCCACCTATACCTGATGTAATCAAGAACAAGTCGTAAGTAACAACAAGCAGTTCAGATATTTGACACAAACTTTAAATCCATTTGAATCCAGGCCAGACACACAGTGAAATGTAGAACATCCATCATCATGTTTTATACTTCAGAGGGCCCACGGTACTTTGATGGCGCACTTCAAAACCTTTTAGTACAATGAGGGGGATTGTACCGGCCCGCTGGCCCGTGGTGAATCATTTCCTGTCCAGGTTAATGCAGAACTGTCTCCACAGGACAGAGTTTAAAACAGGATTTAATGGCACAGTTATATTGTTGTTTTAATGCCTCAAATTCTTCTGTTTTTCCCCTGTTTTGTTTACCATGTCTTTGCTTTAATAAACAGTGTATAAAGCCGACTATATTGATAAAGCAATCAATCAAAAGCATAAGCAACAACTAATTGAAAGTCATATGGGATGTTACCGGGCCTTAAGTGCAGAAAAACAACCATTCAATTGCTGTTTAGACTAGGAACTACTTTTAAACGCCATAATCATTTTGTCATCTTGTCGTTCATCTAATTAATGGAGACCGGGCTCCTGCCAGCCGGCACAGGAAATTACTTCACGGGGAGGAAGCTGAGTTAATAAGCGCCTTCATACTGTTATATTACGATCCCCTGGTGATGGAACTTATTATGGGATCATTAGTTGGTATCTTTTCATAATGAAAGACATGATCTATAGCTTTCTCCAGCCTGCCGTATCAATTCTGAATGTTCTGAATGTTCTGAATATTGAAGTGAGTTGTATGAAATGAAAAAAAACAAACTCCTGATGCGGTTTAATTGGCGTCACCCGGTGTAAAACGATCCCTGCTATGGGTGCAGAAAGGTCAACATGAGCTAAAAGAGGAAAATATTTAAAAAATATAAAATTAAATTAAATGAAATGAAAATAATTCATTACAAGCAGTATTTGATTTTGGAAAAGCCTCATAATTAAAGTCAAATATATCCAAAACAAATCCAGTTCCACTTTTGACTCGACTGATGACTCACCACCCAGCCACTCTGACCCTAAAGTCATATCTGTGTTGATATGAATGAAAAACATGGCCTCTTCTGGCCTCTATTACAGGTGATGACTGCATTAATACTCATATCTTTTTTTAATAAACGCTTCTTCTTATCTTTCAACACTTTCAATGACATTTCACAGTTGATCGGGCTACACGTGGGTCAAATAGCATTTTTGAAATTGTTTGTATTAACTTTAGTACCAGATTTACTTCATCAGGACAATTCAGACAGTATCAGGTAAGTTGTCAATCGCAGAAAGGTATAGTAAGTTGCATTTCAGAGACTTTGCTGTGATTGTCTATACTTTGTGGTTACTTTGCAATGTCCTATCTGGCCAAGTCCACCACTCCATCTTGCACCTATGGAGAATAAAACAAACCATGTAAAAACTAGTTCACCCAGGTCTGGAGCGTTGGCTGCTGGATAAAGTAGTTCAAATTGTTTGTAAAAATACATTCCTGCCCAGGTCTGAAGCGAAGGGAAACAGGATTATTTCACTTTTTCATGTTGCTGATACTCACATCCTATGAGCATGACACAGATGGAGAAGATCTTCTCAGAGTTGGTGTTCGGGGAGACATTTCCAAATCCCACGCTGGTCAGACTGCTGAAGGTGAAGTAAAGAGCCGTGACGTACTTGTCTTTGATGGAGGGTCCCGAACCTGGCGTGGAGGTATGAAGAAGTTAGGTAAAAACGAATAAAGACAGGATCACTATTGGTAACCTTTCATTTGGTTAAATCTTTCTTCAATTTAAAGACTAACACACTGACGAGTCCCTGGACGAGTCATGGTAGTCTTTCCCCAACTGAGCCAAGGGATAATACCGTATCGGTAACTACTACAACTACTACTACGAGTAGTAGTATTTTCGCTGTGTACCTGGGATGGAGTCGTTGTAGTGTTTCCCCAGCTGGTCCCCCAGTGAGTGGAGCCAACCAATAGAACCGTTCCTCTCTACGCTGCCGATGGCATACCTAGGCACAGTGAAGACAGGGACCTGTCATCATACTACAGAGATATCGATGTTATTCATTTAATAGGACAGTAGCAGAGACATAGAAGTGCTCTTACCAAAAACTAAAACTTGCATTGTTTTGTTGTTTCTTATTAAATTGACTTCCTGTGTGACAAGCCTCATCCATCTGGTCTCTAAGTAGGCTAAAACAAATCATTAAAAGTACGTACATCTGGCCCAGATCTGGCCGGCCTGTGTTTGCCTATTGTCTCTCCAGGGGCCACAGAAGACTATATTGGTCAATAGTGAGGAACAGGTGAGTAAAGAAGGGAGTTGACCATCTGCCAGCACTGGAGAAGAGAAACGACTAAAGTAGAAATCTCTACTCTCTACTCGCTACATCCTATCGTTCGTTCATCCTATCCTAAGTACCAGATGCACGCCAGCCAATGAGCGATGAGGGCGAAGGTGCACATGAGGAGGAAGAGGACAGCCGCGCCGTACTCCGAGTAGCGGTCCAGCTTCCTGGCCACACGGACCAATCGCAGGAGACGGGCTGTCTTCAGCAGACCAATCAGAGTAGTGGTCTATTGGGAGAGAAAGAGAGAGAGAGAGAACAAGGAGAGATAAAGGGATGTTAACCAAGTGGTCAAAGCACAATGATGAACCAACTCCCTGGGCTCTGCTCCTCCTGACTCCCCTGCTGTCTGGAGGTGCGTTGGCCCGCCTCGTCCTGATGTGATTCAGCGCTGCGGAGGTGGTAACTCTGACTCCCAGTCATTACTCTGGGCTGTCTACTCACTACATGCATTCCCCGCTCCTTTACACTTCTATTCAGCTGGCTTCCGCTGTGTCCATGCAACAAATAAATAACGGGCCGATTACATCGCTGGCAGAGAGCCTAGCTCTGCTGTGTGTGTGTGTGTGTGTGTGTGTGTGTGTGTGTGTGTGTGTGTGTGCCATCATAGTAAATAATGGTCATCTGCTAAGGGAAATCTCCACTCTCCGGACAGCATCAATGAAGTGAACCGTGGCAGAGCTTTCCCTGGGCAGTATTTGATGTATTTGAGTTTCCACATTCATCAGCTTAATTACCATGGATCATATTAGTTTGTCATTACTTTCCCTGTGCTGGGCTACTGCTAAGTGGTCCTGTCAACCTCCCCCCCTCTTACCCTCCCTTCCACCTCTCTCCCCAGCCACTCACCTCCTTAAGTCTTCCTACCATCTCCTCACTCCTTTCATCCTTTTATCCACGTCATTACCCAGAGTCACTTCCCATTTTGACCTCTAATCCTCGTGTGTTCATCAGTCTAGCTGGTTAGTGCTGGCTAGTCCACCTCTCGTTCCCTATCTCTCCACCTCCCTGCCTCCCACCTCCTCATCTTCCCTCTCTCTGTCTCCTTCTGTTATCTCCACTGTGGCAGAGAAGCAAGCTAGAAGAGATGTTCTTGTTCTCGCTCTTTCTCTTCATCCTGCCCTCTCCCTGTTGTTCTCTTTTCCTCTTCCTCCCTCTAGCCCTCCTATTTCCTCCCTTTCTCATGACCCCTCTGTATGTGAACAGGGTCAAGGAGGTGGCTGACCCATGTCCATGAGCTTTCCCTTTCTTCCATCTCCCTTCACCAACTGTCCCTCCCTCCCTCCCTCCCTCCCTACCTCCTCTCCGTTGCGGTAGATGAGCAGGTCGAAGGGAATGGCGGCCACCATGTCGATGAGGAACCAGCCTTTGAAGTAGTGCACAGCGATACGCAGCGGGTGGCTCACCACCTCGTCGTTAGCATTCACATATGTGGTCCTGAAAGAGGGATGGCAACAATACTGATGACATTAATACATACTGTAACGCAGTAATACTACAACAACAACTACTACTACTACTACTACTATTACTCCTACTCCTGCTATTACTATTGTTTTCAATTCTTTGAAATTCAATTCAATTCAATTGAAATTTCCAAATCAACAAGAACTGTGGAGGTCTGTCTGTCTGTCTGTCTGTCTGTCTGCCTGCCTGCCTGTCTGTCTGTCTGTCTGTCTGTCTGTCTGTCTGTCTGTCTGTCTGTCTGTCTGTCTGCCTGCCTGCCTGCCTGCCTGCCTGCCTGCCTGCCTGCCTGCCTGCCTGCCTGTCTGTCTGTCTGCCTGTCTGTCTGTCTGTCTGTCTGTCTGTCTCGGTCCAGACCTGAAGTTGATGAGGATGTCGATGATGAACATGATGTCCACTATGAGATCCACCACGTTGAGAGGAGAGCAGGAGTAACCACAGCTCTGCATGGCTACCTCTTCCTGAGAGGAGAGGAGAGGAGAGGAGAAGAGAATACAGAAGGTAAGAGAAGAGAGAAGAGAATTATAATCTAACATTTTCCGGTTCTAAAAATAGGACCGTTCTGTGTGTCTTCCTCTTCCTGATGGATTAGTGTTAAAGGTTTAAAGGGTTTAAAGTAATATTCATTGTAAACAGACAAAAACACGAGAAATGAAATGAATAAAACAAGGTGGCAGGCAGCAAGTCGAGGTGGCCTACTATCACTCAACATAGTGTTGAGTGTTAACATGGACCACTGGAGCAAATGATCTACCGGGGACACTAGGATGATTTTGGTGTCTAGGTTCTCATCACTCAACGGGTGAGCTGACAACTAGAAAAGGGTGGAGTATTGCTTTAATAAAAGGCCAATATTGGGCCCCGTGAATGGGCGACCGGTGCATCGGTCCAACCCTAGCTGTGACCCACCTGGTCGTTGAGGAGGAAGGCGGCAGAGTAGGGCGTCAGGATGGCGGTGTAGATGACCAGCAGCAGGATGAGCCAGTCCCACACCGCCTTGAAGGGGCTGTAGTGCAACACCGTCCACTTGTGGATGCGAGGAGCCTGGAGCTTGTACTCGGGCAACACATCGGCACCCAGAGACAGCACCTGGAGAGAGACAGAGGAAGGGAGCAAGGGAGGAAGGGAGGAAGGGAGGAAGGGGATGGGGGGGGTAGAAAGATAGAGGGAGAAGAAAAGAAAGAGGGGAGGAAGGGAGAGAAGGAGGGAAAGACACTTTTAGATCTCTCTACGTCTACCGGGTGCATAATGTGGTATTGACGGAAAATGAGTTGACACATACGCACACACACACACACACACACACACACACACACACACACACACACACACTATACACTGACTTCCATGACTTGTGCTGTTCCTTCACCGTGGGTTCAACAACATTTCGCAATTACAGCGATAGAGTCAGTGTCCGCTGAAGATGACGAGAACTGTTCTGAAGGCACTGACCCTCTTAAGGTAACCCTCCCAGGCACGCACACACACACAGACACACACACACACAGACACACACACACACACACACACACACACACACACACACACACACACACACACACACACACACACAGATGCGTGCACGTACACACACACAGACAAATGAACCAGTACACACATGCAAACACACGCAGTTTATAAGCATGCTCCAAATTCATATAGAAAAACACACACACACAACATACAGATATACAAACACACACACAGAGCCTTTTCCTTCATCCTGTCTCTCCAACACACACAGGGAATGAAACCGTGGGTATTACGGTGCCGTCCTAAGTAGCTTTACTTTCAGTATTCCACCGGCTGGATGAGAGCGGGGCTGATCAGTACAAGGAGGCATTAGCCCTGCCTCGTGTCTCCGCACTAATAGAAACCACACACTGAACAGCAGAGAAGAAACACTCAGCATTAAGTGAAGTGGGTTTGACTAATTTTCACCACCACCACCACCACTTACATGCACGCTGAATTCAACACTGTTCCATACCTGCTATTGACATGGCTTTGCATTGCATACACCAGTTAACACTGGAGTGGCTGGTTGACTCATTGATTTGCGGGTTTGATATTTTGTGCAGCTGTGTGGTCAGACGCGTCTCCCGAGAACCATTATTACTATTTGTTGATTTTGTTTTGCTCATGTATGTATTCCTGCCAGCTCTGTTTCACTCAAGCACAATTTCAAAAAGCACAATTAGTGAAAAAAATGCCTGTTCCTGGCAACAGACGACACCAGAAGTTAAACATTCTTCAAACAAACTACATTTGGGAGAGAAGCCCCCACCAAGCAACCGACCCAGCATGCATCTATCCTGCACTGGCATGAAGGGATTCTCCAATTGATGCTAGATTGGTGCACCAGCGCAGCAGCAGAACAAGTCCTGTAATAAAATGTGAGTGTGTGTGTGTGTGTGTGTTTTAACAATCAAATAAAAGCAAAGGTCATACTCATAAAAATTATTTTAAAACAAGTAAAACCAAAAGACAATAGAGGGTAAAACAATATTCTTGTAGAAGTAATCGGATAAAATACATTACATAAAATCTGCTGCAGCCTACATGCCCTGGCAAAGACCCAGTCGCTTATCCTTCCTTCTTCACCTCTTTGCACCTCTTTTTTTTCTGTCCACTCCATTTGGCTTCCACTACGCTTCTCCACTTTCTCTTGTTCCTCCGTTTCTTCCTGCCCTCCCCTTGACCTGCCTAATCTGTCTTCTTTTCTAATTTCATTTTTCCTTCCCTCCCTCCTCCGGTTATACGAGCTCCACCTTTCCACCTCCCTCTCTTCCTCTATATAGCCACTGCTCGTTCATTCTATTACCTCTTTCCATTCATCCTGCCTTCCCTCTCACTTTCTTTTCTTCTCCCCCTTCAATGGTCTGCCTTTTATCCCTCAGTCTCCCTCACTTCCTCTTTCAGTCTATTTCCCCTTTTATTCTACTTCCCTTCCCTCTCTCCTACTTTCCACTCTCCCTCTCTCCCTCACCTTCTCCTTGCCCATTAGAAAAGTCTCCTTATCCAAGTATCCCTGTATTTCCACTGCCTCCCTGGAAGTAAATTAGGACATTCTGTATTGATTTAGCTCTCGATTAAGGCGGCATCTGGAATCTTGGGGCCCAAAACCCCACATCCTGCACTACATCTCCTTGGGAGTTGCTCTGACAGCTTCCCAAACTAGCAGATTTGGCAGAAGATGATAACTTTGCGCTCAATTAATTGTGCCAGCTGTCTCACACTGGAGCCAGCTGTTCTGTTTTCTGCCCGCTGCATTAAATATATATTGAATATAATATATAACATATATTAGATACTGTTTACGATATATGATATTTTTGAGAAACTCATCATTCGTGAAATGTGAGTCTGCCCTGTCCATCAAAATATCACTTTCTTCAGTGTTTTGCTTCTTGAGGTATTGGATTTTTTGAGCTTTAGTTGACAAGTCAGTGGGGATGAAAATCCTCTCTGACTCGTGTAAAACAAGAACTGATTCAGCGCAGTCCCACGACGCGTGTGGATAACTTGTCAAACCTAGACGAGATACTTCCAGTGCAGCTACAACGCCACAGAGAGTTTGTGAACATCAGGTTTTGGTGTGTAGAAAGCTTGTTTCTAGACCCACCTTTCTGCACCAACATACAGTGAAACATCCATTGTAGAAGAAGAGATACTAGTTTCTCCACCGACAGTGGAGCTGTTAGACCAGAATGCAATGCGGTGAAAAGACATGTTGTATTTTGAGTAAGGGGAGAAATTCTCTTGCTGTCTTACTGTTACTGAGGCTGTGATCACTATCCTTATTGCTCTCTCTCCAGCTACACTCAAATAAACGGCTGACTAACACAGGTTTGGACGAATCTCCTGGGGGTTGCTGAAAGGCATTCTGGGAAACATAGGCAATCACTAACTGAAGTAGAAGTACGAGGCAGGTTGAGGGAGCGCACGCAATAAAAAGGTAAATTACAAAACCTCATCACAAAATAACTCGTTGAACATCACAGATATAATAAGAAGAGTATTTGAGGGGCGTAATGTTCCTTTAATTATCAGTTTATTTGGAAGTGATCTCTGTGGCTCCCTGGATGATCAGCTGCCTTCGTCTTTTCTACGGAGAACGCAATCAGGCTACGTGGCTTACTAGCATACATCACTGTCCATGCACACTAATAGATGAAGTACCTTCTCCCATCATGTGACATCCTCATCATCATATTTCACTGATTTTTACTGATAACGTAACTTTTACTTCATTTCATTAATGAAGAATAACAGTTTCAGAATAACTCATTTTGTTTACTACGCTTGTTCTAGCAGGGCCAAGTCGTAAATACTGAACAAAGCGAATTCCCTGATCTGAAGTCTGCTAGACTGTGGCGTAACACACCAGGTCCTCTGTGGTCTCTTTCTCACGTCTCTCTCAGCTATGTGTTTACTGTATCAGTTGTTCGTGACTGAATGTGTGTGAGAGAAAGACTGAGTGTGAGTGTGTGTTAGTTCTACAGCGAGCTGTGTTGACTCGTCACCCTCAGGTTGACAGCCAGACAGGCACCTGCTCCTATCGTCCCTCCCCCACTTCTCCCTTCCCTCAACACTGCCTTTCTTTCTGACATTGTGTGTCTTTGCACCTTCTCTCGTGTGTGTCTCAGTGTCACATACTATACAGAGGTGAGAGGTCACCTGTCAGTCAAGCAGTTTGGAGAGTAGAGTAGTAAGAGTAGGAGTACAGCACTAATAGTTCAACTACTGAAGCTATCCTAACCTTGAAACCCCAGTCTATGTCAGAATATGGATTAAGAACATAAGCCACTCGAAACTCAGAATTTCAAGTTTGCTTTTGATAGTTGGTTGAAAGCTCACCGGGGGTTAGCTGGGGTCTCAACGCATCTGTGGGCCTTAAACTGAATATCTGATGTCCCGACGGAGCGAGACGTGAGCAGCTGTGGGAACCTTTCACAGCTTCTGTAGAGCAGTGGGCCCTCCGTCAGCTATGTTTACCCCAAATACATTCATCAGATATGAAGCCACATCTCCCAGACACGCCAGCATCCATTTATCATGATGTAGACTTTATTATTATGTGTATTATTATTATAATCCCCCTTCATGGAGCTGCTGTAGAGTCGCTCCATTCACCCCGATGAAGTTTTTGGAGTCGGTAGGTACACTGGCGGGAAGGTTTTCTCCGAGCACCGGAAGAAGTGACGAAGCCAAACGCACACAGCTCTGAAACAGCAGTGAGCGAGCTAGCGCCGCGGCTAGCGCTACGGAAAGCTAAGGGTGGTGAAGTCTTCACAAAATGCAAACAGTTACCTCTCGCTGCCACTTGGGGCCGCCAAAGACTAAATGACAGAAAGTTACCTAGTGCTGGTTTAATTTCTGACACACACACACACACACACACACACACACACACACACACACACTTCAGCGAAGCACCCCTCTGTTGAAAGTGCAGATGTCAAGACATATTTAAGTGCAGATAGGGCAGAGCTGTGTTTAAGGGACAGCACTTCAGGGAGAGGACTGGGGGGGGGGTGTTCGCCTGCGCTATCAACGCGATGTATTTTTCTCACTTCAACCGCGACACACTGTTTTATCCTCGTCGTCATCCCACACAGTGAAATCCCCGGTCTGGCAGACAGCAGCGTCATCCCTGACTCCTGCAGAGCATCGTTGCTGGAGTGCGACATTTATCCCTGAAACTGATGGGATTCGCCTGGACCGGATCAGTGGGACACAGTGGGCGTGGGTCAGGTTGGGGGCGCTGGATTTCCTAACTTAATTGCTTGGTTTAAAAATACTGTTGAAAAATACGGATTACTTTATAAATTTAGTGGCTTTTTTGGGGGTTTAGAATAGAATAGAACATATATAACATAATATAAAAAGAGAGTGCAGTCCACTATGAGTACTGTTGCTTTACTGAGACAGATGGACATCAGAGTACATTTGGCTCGAAAGGTAGGCGTCCTAACCACGGCGCCATCTCTAGACAGTGAGGATGATGTTTTTTGTTTTGAAAAAAATATATTTCAAGCCACTTCTGCATCATTAGTAGTGCATAGCATAGAGTGAAGATTGACGGGGAAGATGGAGAGGAGATGAGCAGGAATTGCCTCCATGATTGAGTAGGTGTTACACAGCTGAGCCCGCTGAGCCACCTTTGATCTGACAGTCTTCCTTAAAGTAAGTCTCAGTAGATCTGAGAACAATAATGACGAGTCTGAATTTAAGGAACCTGAAGGTGGTGACTCAAGTTTTTACAACAACACAGCATTAGTACACACACACACACACACACACACACACAGACATATACACACACACACACACACACACATACACACAACCACAGTCCAATAAAGATTGGTCACTGAACAACCACAGCCTCTCAGCACCATCATTAATCTTCTATCGGTGCAGAAGAAATGCATAGAAAGTTTAGTGTGAAAAGTTGCAATCCCGCCCCCCCCCCCCCTCAAACACCCCTCTGTGTCTCTCACTCTTCAAAGGAATACTTTGGAGACTCCTATCTCTTGAGATAAAAAGTACAACAAAGGTGAAGCCGTCTCTTTGTGAAAGTAACTTCTTAACAATTGCAACTTCTTGGAAAATAAAGTTGCTCGAGTTGTTAATGAACTTTTTCACACCGGTACATGCAACATTTCAAGCCCCCAAGTTTCGTATGTATGGCATCGTGCTCCTTAGTTAAAATGAAGAATCCAAATAATGCTAACGATGTTTTTTGGGGGAAGCTGAAGGACAAAAGTAGAAAACTTTTCAAGGGCGATGTGACAGAAGAAGAATAACAGACGGAAATTGAAAATGTCAGCGTCAACCTTTAAAGTTACTCTCCGCCCATCTGCCTGTTTAGATGCTTTTAACCGGTAGACCGAACGGAGCCTTTCATTTCCGCTCTTTGTAGTCACACTGCAGCTTTTATCAAACTTGACGCCCCGCCTGTAGGAAACTTTGGCTTGGAGAACGGACAAAAAAACATTTTTTTTTTTTTTTTGACAACGTGAGGTTAACGGCAGCTGGCGGCAGACGGCAGCGCACGCCGTCCATCTGCTTGGTAGGAGTGTTGATGGTTTTGGGAGGCTTTCACTTCTCACGTTGTGTGAGATTCACTTGGCAGGGATCCTCATGTAGATGGGTGTAAAAACTCGATGGGAAAAGAAAAAAAAAAACAATTACAATCCAAGCAGACGCACAACAGACACTGATAAAAGAACGTCCCTTGGAGCTTATAGCTTATAGTGACTGGGATATTTTTAGCTGGACATTAATTAACATCTTTTTTTAAAGTGGCTCTTTGTTCCTCAGTCGCGTTAACGAGCTGGAGCGAGGACGTCTTCAATCGAGTGCCTTCCACAGGCCCAAAGCATCATGGGAGTGTGTGTGTGTTGTATATCCAATCGACCCACATGGATGAATGTGAGCGCACAAATACGACACCGCGACTACATCCTGCCCTTGGGAAAAAAGATGTCCCACCAAATCTCGGTTCCAGTGGGGATCATGTTTAATACTTCATGTGAAATGTAACTTTGTATACATTCTGAATTATTGAAAATGAACACACAGAGTTATTTAATGGATTAGACGGAGACTGGTATGGCTTTGTTCTTTAGGCGCACACACACACACACACACACACACACACACACACACACACACGCACACACACACGCACACACACACACAAACATGCATACTTCCAAACACACAAACACATCCAAAGACCCCTTCAACCACCCATACACCACATGAATGCATGCACACACACACACACGCATACTAGCCAGAGAAATCCCTTCTGTATAAATCGCCGCTGCATCTCTCGGCCGACCTCCCATCATCCTCTGCTCTGTTTGTTTGTTGCAAAATCAAAGAGATTGCTCATTAGCCAGACCCCTGAAGTGCACCGTGTGGTCATACCCTTTGGCAGTGTGGGCGTGTGTGTGTGTGTGTGTGTGTGTGTGTGTGTGTGAGTGAATGTGTATTTGACTTTGAGGGGAAGTGTGTGTGTACTTAAGTGTTCGTGGGCGTTTGTGTCCATGTGAGAAGTGTGTGTGTGTGTGTGTGTGTGTGTGTGTGTGTGTGTGTGTATTTGTGTATGCATCTATATGAGTTTTGATGTGTGTATACATGGACTGTACATGTGCTATGTATGTGCAAGTGCTAAACAATGTTACACCACCACATTGACACAACAGAGATTTGTCTTTGACAATGATACAAAGAGAAGGAGGGAGAGAGAGAGAGAGAGAGAGAGAGACAGAGAGAGAGAGAGAGAGAGAGAGAGAGAGAGAGAGAGAGAGAGCCAGGGAGATGAATGCACAGAAGGAAAAAGAGAGCTAAAAAAAGAGAGAAAAAGATAAAGAGTGATAAAAGTGTAAGTAGAATAACAATGACAAAGCTGTATAGCTGTATAGCCCCCCAGTGGATGGTCAGCGTGACTCTATATACACACACACACACACACACACACACACACACACACACACACACACACACACACACACACACACACACACACACACACACACACACACACGCGCGCGCACGCACACACACACACATACGCACACACACACCAACACACCGAAATGTCAACTCAGGAAGAGGAAATGTTAGTGCGTGCTCATAAACTGGGTTGGATGTCTTTGGCAGCTCGGTGGTTTGTAGCGCCAATACACAGTTATCATCCTGGTCCTTCCTCTCTCACACTGACTTACCCTCCTCTTCATCCTCTCTTCATCCTCTCTCCCTCTTTTCCTATTTTGTTTCCTTTTCTCTCTCTCTCTCTCTCTGTCTTTTCTTTCTCTCAACCATGGAGTCGGTAGGTCACTAGATTCTGTCTTCCACTCTCATTCTCTCACTCTCCCTTTCACCTCTCTCTTCCTCCCCCCTTTTAACATGAGAAATGTAAAAAGCAATAATAACAGGCGCGATAACTCTCTCTCTCACTCTCTCTCTTTGTCTTGACAAATGATCCCTTTCATCAGATGACTCTCCCTCAACTCATCATACAGGGAGAAGAAAAAACTATCATCATCATTCAATATGCCAAGTTGTTGTTTCCACACAAAACGCCTGCACCGCCCTTTTGGATGTTTCAGATACATTTCTTTGATTCTCCCCCAGTGGCGACGCCTCGCGAAGCCTCAGCAAACATAATCAATATTTCATGATGGGCAATCGGTCAATATTTTATACATAGGCATGCAGCGCTGCTCTCTCATGCTCATACTCGGTATTAGAAAGCGCTGGGAACGGGGAATGGAGCGCATAAAAATTTCAGAGGCTTCAATTTCTACTGTAAACAGAGCGGCTGGCGGAGGGGCCCGGAGCGCTGAGGGTTGGTCGGTGTTTTGGGAGCGATCGCTCCTCTGGTTGAGACCTATTTAATAATGCATGATCAAATGGTGTGTCTGTTTGTATACAGGGATATATATGAGCACACGTACATTGATATGGGATCAGACAAGACACACATACACGTGCACATACAAGCAAGCATGCGCGCACCCTTCCAGTCGTTGCCTCAGCCTTAAACCGAAACTTAAGCCTGTCGGCAAAATGGATAATCCCAACGATAATGTTCACCCAACCCTCGTTCTAACCCCGAGGAGTTATTTCTAACAACATTTTCACAAATACCCACACTGGCGTGCATCCAAACACATGCACACACACATAAAGATACAAGGTTTTGACATTAGCCAGCGGCTTTAGTGTCCACCAAAAGACTAGTGCGATATTATTAGAGAGTGTCGGCTGATAAGTTCACAGTAAACGGACAGAGTCGGCTTTTACCCTCTAGAGAGCACAGCAGCTCTCCACAAAATACTGAGAGAACACTGGATTACTAACCAAGTGCATTTACATTCACATTAACTGTAGACCCTGCTGTCTCATTACAAAGCTACAGTTTATAAAGACCTACTCTTGAAAAAGCACAATGAGGAGTCACCTAGCAGGGTGGGGAGACTACCCTCCAACCAGAAGGCCCCATGTTGGCAAGCATCGACCCTGCTGAAGTGTCCTTGAGCAAGTACAGCTATAGCATACAGTATAGTACAGTAGTACAATATAGTATATAGTATACACCAAATCCCTCCACAATGAATATACAGTAAAACAAGGATAAAAAAAAAAAAATCAAGAAATATCAAGGCAGCACAAACATTTCTAAGTAAAATGTATTTCTTCACCCTGCACAGATACACCTAAACTCAGATGTGGATCACCACCAACATCTCATCAATTGTCCATGAAGATTGTTAGTAATGTTGGTGGAAGTCCCGTAGGAAACCATGGAAACCATGTCATGGAAAGCGGTTATTTTCCAGCTCTAGTACGATGGTACATGAACGCCTCGTTGCAGATAAAGTCTGAGAGTTTTATGATGCTCTGTGTTCAGTAGCCTCACGTCTTTGTTCATGAATCGATCCATGATTTGGGCTAACTCGTTTAGAGGCCACTTAGCTTAGCTTATGAAAACAAGTCAATTGTATTATAAGTTACATTAGGATGGAGTGGTCTTCACGTTGTACCTGTATTCTTCAATCCAACTGTAATAATAATGTAAAACCACTGGGGAAGAAAAAACAACAACATTAGTTCAAATAAAACATCCAGCTAATAGAATAAAGACTCAACAATGAAACCCAAAACAAATCTATCATTTTGAATAGATTTATTTAAACCATAGAGTGCGGGAAGCCCTGTCAGTTTCTATTTTTGTGCAGTACAACATAATGGTGTTTGAGCATTTCTCTAGAAAAGTCTTCAAAGTAAATCAGTGAACAAAGCCAAGAGTCAGATACAAGGCAGCTTCAACTCCTTGTTCCAGTTGGGCGTTGTCTTTTTAATCTCGTTACAAAACCGCTCAACTCCTCCTCCCTGCTGTGTTCCTCTTCCTCCTCCGTCTTGACGTCTTCTCTGATTGGCTAAAAAGCATCAGGCTAAACTAAGACACGCCTCGCGCCTCATAACGGACGCACCAGACGAGTGACAAAATCCCAAACAGGAGAGGGAAGATGTGCAAGCGTACTTATATGGGAACTGTGACATCCAATAGTTGTTTATGTACCGAGAGCTTGAAAAAACCCCGATTTCAATTCAATTTTTCATTTATTTTTGCAAATACCATTCAGTTATTTGCATGTTATTGTGCGTATCAGGATTTGTGTTTGCTGAGTGTTTTCACTTCAAATCTTTCCACACATTCAACAAATATACAAATGTGCATACCCAGTTGTACATTTGACACTACACATTTACAGAGTACACATTCACAGCTTGTGATATGTGTTTACAGGTCTGATTGCATGTCGGCAAATATGATGCCACACGTTTGAGTGATGATGTCATAACTTTATCCCCAGAGTGGTCAACAAGAGACAGACTGATGTTGGACTAAAGGCAGCTCAATGAATAAATACATCCTTTGTTTTTTCCGCTCCAGTAACAGAGAAAAGGGTGATACCATTTTTTTCACCACCCACACAGGGAGGTCTGTGTGTGTGTGTGTGTGTGTGTGTGTGAGCGTCTGCATGTACATATCTCTTTTGGAGGTATTGCACAGCATGGGTGCTGCAGCTACCGAATGAGTGTCTGCATGTGTGTTTAATGTGTGTTGTCACTGTATGAGGCTGTGTGTGCTTCCGTGTGTAATTGTGCAGTCATCTGTGTGAATGTGTGCGTTTGTCTGTGTGTGTGTGTGTGTGTGTGTGTGTGTGTGTGTGTGTGTGTGTGTGTGTGTGTGTCTGTATCAGTTTTAGATCTACCTGCCGCCAAGCTTGGCTTTCTGGCTGACCTTTCACTCTCCAGCTCTGACAGTTCCCATTAAAAACATAACAAAGGAGCATATTTCCTCAGCCCCGATCTCGCTCCCTCCATCTCTCTCCTCCTCCTCTGACTCCCACCCACCTCCTCGCCACAGCCTTCTCCTCCAATATTCATCAGCACCGTCAGGGAGGTCGCTCCCTCTCTGTGTGGATGCCTTTTTCTCTCCATCTTTCTCTGTCTTTTTCCCTCAATTTCCTCAAATCCCACCTCACGCTGTCTTTGTCTTTATTTATCTTTGGGTCTTTATCTCTCTCTCTCTCTCTCTCTCTCTCTCTCTCTCTCTCTCTCTCTCTCTCTCTCTCTCTCTCTCTCTCTCTCTCTCTCTCTCTCTCTCTCTCTCTCTCTCTCTCTCTCTCTCTCTCTCTCTCTCTCTCTCTCTCTCTCTCTCTCTCTCTCTCTCTCTCTCTCTCTCTCTCTCTCTCTCTCTCTCTCCTCTGCCTCCTAACCCTGTGGGAACTTTAAATATAAATGCAGCAATGAAGCACTATAAAGAAAAGGAATTGCACTGGGGCTGATGATGTATGGTCTATGATACACACACACACGCACGCACGCACACACACACACACACACACACACGCACACACAGACATTTAACCTACAGCGTTAATCTACAGCACAAGGAGAGACTTGAGTCTCCAGAGTCGACTCTCAGCTTAAGTTTTAATCTCCTCTCTCTCTCTCTGAGACTTTCATCTATCAGTATCCAGACTAGAGATACGGCGGCCTCAAGTTCAGAAACGCAGCTCAAGAAGAATCCGTCGGGGGTTAAATCTGTGTTGTCGTGACCGAAGCAAAGACGGACCTTTTTTTTTGGTGATTGCTGCTGTAGTAGAAAAAAAAAAACATGCTTCTCTCACACGTTCTGTTCACATCAGGCAGAATATCCTGATCCGTACATGTTGTGCAATATTGTGCAGAGCTACAGACGCCGTTAATTTGCTGTTCATGTGGCTGAAGGATGCCATCATGCATTACATTCAAACTATGGAATCAGGCCACTTGAAGAAAAGATGCCGGTGTGTGGCGATGCGGAGGGACGTACACATGGCATACGGTGAGCAGAGGAGGAGTCGTGCTCTTAAAACATTACAGTGTGTTTATTCCTATGCATCCTGCAAGATCGTACTATCAGTGTTTAGTTGTTTCCCATTACATTGCCACACAGCCGTCTTGCTAAAAACCAGAGAACAACACCCTGTCAGTACTATTATTGGGCCATAACTCAAACCGCTGCACCATCTGATGCTCTTGTCTTATTTTTATCACTTGACAAATAAATAACTTGTCAGTGGGATGGCCTAGTATATACCTATATATATATATTTATACAACCATAGTAGCCTGCTAGTGCAAGGCCTTCAGACACACACTGACCTGGGATTGCTTCCCTCCAGACCTTCCTCTGGTGTACCTTGTTGGTAAAGCAGACAATTCCCTCCATAATCTGTGTGTCCCACAGAGAGGTCAAGAGGGGGACCAGGGGTGAGGATGGTGGAGGGGAAGGATAGGGAGTATCGGCTCACTGCCTGCCATGGTTGGCTTGGCTCACTGTCTACATAAGGACCGCTTGGCCTAGCAATCATTATGTGCAATGACTGTTCAGCGTGTGTGCAGTTGTTTGAGTGAATCACTGTGTGTGTGTGTGTGTGTATGTGTGTGTGGGTGCGAGCAAGAGTACACCGTGAAAAAGCTCATCTTTACATGTTTGTTTACAGTATGTGACAAGCATGCATGACATGCATGTGACTCACTGTGTGTGCGAGTGTACTGTGATCTGTGGTTGAGCTGTGTGTGTGTGTGTGTGTGTGTGTGTGTGTGTGTGTGTGTGTGTGTGTGTGTGTGTGTGTGTGTGTGTGTGTCTATGTGTGTGTGTGTGTGTGTGGAATGGCCTGCTGTGGTCTCAACAGGGTGTGAGAGAAGACGTCACCTGTGACATTATTACTAGGTCCACATGCATCCACATGTGCCCCACACACACACACACACACACACACACACACACACACACGCACAGGGGAGTGCGGTTCCTACGGGAGTGATGCAGGAGTACGAAGCTTTGTCCCTCAGCCCGTCGCTTCACTGAAGAGCATCCTAATTCACAGATTGTTATCCAAGTCACTGACGACTCAGAAACACACACCGATTCACACACACAACCAAATCCATCAAGCGGGGATATTGATAAACCTCTGTCAAGCACCGCGAGGCAACGACACTGCACACCAAGCCTGCACAAAAGGGAAAAGCAATGTCCACTTGTGTTTCTTTCAGGAGCTGTAGAGCAATTCAATCAATGTATGAAGAGTTTAATTTAAAATCAATTTTCAGAAAAAGGCGTTACCTGAACCTGAACAAATATTTTATGTTTCTATTTTATAGCCAAAGATCTTAAAATAGCCAATTAACTTAAATGGGTTTCCATATTGAGTTTCTGTATCATTTCATCAGAGTACGTGTCACTGATTCCACTTGAAGAATATCTCATTTTTGGGACTGAACGCTTCATGTAGTGATGGTGGTATACTATATATGCCATCTGTCCCTGTGAAACACACAGACATGTCCACACATCACCAGAGAGCTCAGGAGTGGTTCCCTGAAGAAGGGATTCAGTGTCTTGCTCAAGGACACTTCTCGTTGTCAATTATTGTTAGTGTTGGGGAGCTGGTCCACTGACAACCCAGGCTTAAAGACACACTCTCACTATGAAGCGTGATCAACAGGGTTTTACAGAATTTGTGTATCTTCTCACATTATTGTTGAGTTGTAAAAAAAAAATGCTTTTACAAGCACACAACCATCTACAACTCAAAAACAGGATGAAAACGTTTTTCTCTGTCCTGTATCGTCACTTCTCGTATTTGGACTTCAGTCACAGTGGGAATGAAAAAAGCCTCCAATTCCTTCATTTGGTTTTCAATCGTGGGGCTTCCCTTTGGTCTTCTTGGAACATGTGTGCACCTTTAAGAGAGGTGAATATCGTTTTTTTAAATAAATAATAAAATAAAACAAATAAAGGTCCACGTAGGAGAAGAACTGTGAGGTGAGTCATTTCGGTGTCTGCATTACGATTGCAGTGTTCAGATATTAGGCAGCGCTTGCAGTTAGCGTGGGCTGCAGCAGCAAGAGATTGGTTTAATGTCTGAACGCCCATATCATGACTGTAGTCGTGTCAAGTCTTCCCTTCATCTTCCCACCTACCCCTGCAAGACAGCCGCCATCGAGGCTGGTGGTGCCATACGCCATACCCTCATCCTCAACTCAAACTCAGTGTTTGTTAAAACCTTCAACACCTTCAACATCAACAGCTACGTTTTCACACTATGATGTCATGTTGGAAACTGATTTGAACTATCTCAGAAATACACGCAGTTTATGGACGACTTCAACATTGGTTTTGGTTTTCTTTCGAAAGCTGCGTGGCTGACACCTGACTTGGCAGATGCGACAGGTGCATGCTAGTCACAGTGTGTAGTTTGAATTGAATTTGAGGCTTCTCCTGTGCTCAACTTTGGGGGATGTTCAACGGAAACGTCCCGGTGGGAAAGTCATATATCTGATAATCCAGACAGCACTTGAATGCACAATAACCGTCTCTTTTTCTGAAACCCTCCCTCTCTTCCCGCCTCTCTCTCCCTGCCACCCTCTTTCTCTCTCCTTTCAGCAGAAGATGCAGGTCTCTCATGGCTGGGTGAGAGAGGTGTATTAAGTCCTCTCAGTAGGTATCTTAATCCCAGCCGAGCCGAGCTGAGACGAGCCGGGAATCACACGGAGGAGATATCAGTGTGATGTTTCCCTGAAGCTTCGCTCATCATTATCAACAGCTTCCGTTTCAGCAACAGCTAAGCTGCTGGTGATGCACGCTCACACACACACACACACACACATACACACCTCTGAGAGCAAATGTGCAGCAGTAGCTCAGCATGTAGTGAAACGTGGGACTTCTACAATGGCTAGCTTACACACACACACACACACACACACACACATACACACACACACACACACACACACCTCAGAGCGGGCAGGGAGAACAGTACGTCCATGCAAATGGCTTCAGGCGTGTTGTACAGTACGTGTGTGGGAGTCAGGGACCTCCAGAGTCACACCACTTCACCCTCCCTCTGCATCCCAGCATCCCTGCCTCCATCTCCCCCATCCCTTCATCCTCCCTGCCCGAGGTACCAGCTTCTGGTTTATCTCCATCCAGACATGACAGTACAGTTGAGCGAAGACATACTCTCCTCAGGGCTAAAAATGATCTCACCTATTCTAGTGTATTCTATTCCAGTCTAGTCTTGTACTACAGGTTTTACTACTGTTTTTTTGGGGTCCTTGAAGGGGTCAGAATACTTTTCACTATAAATCACTAGATTCAATTGATTTATCTCCCCAAATACAGCAAAACAGTTATATAACTCAATACTAAATCAACAATATGGGTGTGCCTGGGACTAAACCTGAACAAATGGGGGTCTAACATGTGTCTATTTGGGGGTAGGTGAAACAAAAACGTCTGAGAACTGTATTACTACTACTACTTCTGACCTGCAGCAGATAAATCAAGTCGTATGACGGTAAAGACATCAATTTTCAGACTTCATGACTCGAGGCAAACCCCAGAGCTGCTCCACTGACACTGAGACTGACTTTGTGGACAGACGGACAGTCACAAAGGCTGATGCTACGGAAATATAGACACTGTTGGCACTACGATGAATTACATCCATGTATGGTAAAACTCAAACATACTGTAGATTCTGTGTGGGTGGATTTTCTCTTTTATTGGTTCACACTCAAAAAAAAAAAGAAAAAAAAAGAGAATCTCATGTAATGTGCCTCCACGGCGCCGTCCTATTTCTGGGATTGCCAAACTCTTGCGTAACTTTGGCAGCAGGTACATCTAAAACTAAGGGTCCTCTCAGGTGTCAAACAGAGCCTGTGTGAACGCTGTGTAGGAGGAGAGTAACAGAGAAAGAGAGAGAGAGAGACTAAGTCGAAATCTGTCTGCATCATGACTGCATACTCTGCAGAGTAGGTGAAAATGTGCTCCCTCTTTGACCATTGATCCATAACAATGGGATGTCTTTGAGAGGCGAGAGAGGAAGATCTCCTATTTCTGTGTGTGCATGTTTGTATGTCTGTGTATATGTGTACTATCAGAACCAACCACGGGTTTTGGGGCAGCAAGATTCAGTTATTCTACAGTAAAGTAAAGATTGCACATGAAAATATAACTATAAGGCAAGTGAAAGACTGTCAGCTACCAACACTTTAACAACCATTATACAATGAGTGGTTTCAGCCATGCAATTTGATTGGTCAAAGATGCAAAGATAATGTCATGTTATCCGTGGGGGTCAGAGGTCAGGGCCAGCTACAGACCGGCATCCCTGGAGCTGGTAGGGCTTCAGTGTCTTGCTCAAGGACACTTCAGCAGGGTGGATGCTTGAACCAATCTCTGGTATGATGTGATGATATGATGATCTGGTTGAAGGATGGTCTTTCTTACCACGAGGCAACCCTGCCACCCTTCACTGTTGAACCCATAATCATGGTAAGGAACGCCCTCTTGGTAGCATTTTCATGAAAGAGTTGTTTCTCACATTGTGGCCACTATGTTGGTGGATGAGGACAAATTTTCAATTCGCTTTTGTTAACCGGATTATTCCGGTATTTCCAAGGTACACGTGTAAATTCTGTTCATAATCAGAACGAATCTCAATTTCATATCAATTCAATGGCTCTTCTTTGTGTAGCTAACGACGGTATATGTACAGCTGTGTCTTCTCTGTTTAGTTGGCCCTAGATGTCCCGTTGGTTAAGCTGACGTGATGGAGACTGACAGCCGCTTTAGCCTCAAGCCATTGCGGGCCAAAGAACAAACCAACAACAGCGTGAAGGTACTGATATCAACGCTTCAGCAAGAGAATATTCCACTGTCAAGCGTTCCTGTTACAATGTTTCATTTACCACCGTCTGCTCTAACCACAAAAAAGACGAGCCTCCTCCTCCTATGCCCCTTATCTGTGAGCTCACATCCATTTACAACACCAACTCATATATCACGACTACAACGCACTGAGGTAGATTCAAGATTTCAAACAAATCCACGTAAATCTGTGTAACATTCACTACTATTCACTAACGGCTGCAAGCTTTTGCATTGACGGAACATCCCAGATTACAGTTTCGGGTCGTCAGATGTCCAGAGGGAATTCTTCATGTTCACAAACGCAAGAGACAAAATCCTAGCACCTGTCGTCTGTCATACACGTTCACCAACTCTTTCATTCAGAAACAAGAACAAATCCCAGACTGCCTCACATCACAAACATCAACCATCCTTACATGTGCCATCATCTCCAGCCATCCAGTGTCCAGCTTCTCCACACGCACATTTTCCTTCCTGTCTTTCCACACAAACACGCACACACATTCTTGCCACAGCTGCACTTTCTCATCCCTCTCTTTTGCCGCTCCAAACCTCTGTCTCTCTCTCTTCCTCCCTCACGGGCCTTCCATCTCCCTCCCTCTCGCCGTCTCCCTCGCTACCCACCCCTCACCTCTCTCCCCTCGGCTGGCGGACCGCGGGGGTCCTCTCTCGCCTCCCGCCCGCGGCGGCAAGAGAGCGGCGGCGGGCGCGGCATCAGAGCGGCCGGGCAGCAGGAAGGGCGGTGGTTATCGGTGGCGGTGGCAACGGAGAAGGTCGACTGGCGCAGGAAGACGTTGAGCAGCTTAAGCAGCAACGGCAAGACCATGGTCCTTCAGCGGCGGCTCACTGCGGCGGGGGGGGGGGGGGGGTCAGGGGGTCAGGGTCGCTCCCCCGGGTGCCCCGCGACGACGACGACCACCCGCGACCACGCAAACCCGACGCCGGGACTTCACGATGCGTTGCCGCGGCGACAAGGAGGTCACGGTGCACGGAGGCGTCGCTTGGCGCAGATGGAGCCGCAGCATGCCTGGAGACGATGTCAGATGTCACATGCGAGAGGGGCGATCGGTCCACTCCCCTGCTTCCCCTGGTTCAAGTCCATCTTCCTCTCTCTCTCTCTCTCTCTCCTCTCCCTCCTCGTCCTCCCTCGGGCGCGAGACTGCAGCCTGCTACACGTCCAACTCTTCGACGGACCCCCGATGTTGCTCGGCTTCAGTCAGCCTCCTCGTCTCCCTGCATGGCTCAGTCAGTCCTCAGCTGGCCCACAGTAAACCACTGCCGGCGTTTACACTTTCTTTTTTTTTTTTTACACCCTCAATGACTTTCTTCAAGTGTCCTCCTCCACCCCTCCCTCCCCTGCAGAGTGCTGGCTGATGGCTGCCTAGCTGCTAACTCCTATGAACCACTGAATAAAGCGGCAAAGGCTTCGAGAGAAGAGAAGAAGAGAGGGGGAGGAGAGGAGAGAGACGGACAGCTGCAACAGGAGAGTCGCTTTCCATTAGTTGTGGATGGAGCGGCGATGTCGCTCTACTGCTGCGGGTATTACTACTACTACTACACCGAGAAAAAGAAACAGAGTGGTAGAGAGAAGAGGAGGGAGAAGGGAGAGAGAGAGAGAGAGGGGGGGGGGGGGGGGGGGCGTGCTCAGGGAAATGTTTTGTTCAAGACAGAAAATAAGAATCCCTCTGCACACAGGAGACGAGATGCTCTGTTGAGGATAATCAGGCAGGAAGGCAGAGAGAGAGAGAGAGAGAGAGAGAGAGAGAGAGAGAGAGAGAGAGAGAATACAGAGAAAAAGGTTAAGAAACAGTTAGGAAGCGATAGGAGGGGAGATAGGAAGAAGAGCTCAAGATAAACAGAAGGAAAGAAATCGTGTGAATGTGTGAGATAAAACAACCACGGACAAATCACTACAGAGAGAGAGAGAGAGAGAGAGAGAGAGAGAGAGAGAGAGAGAGAGAGAGAGAGAGAGAGAGAGAGAGAGAGAGAGAGAGAGAGAGAGAGAGAGAGAGAGAGAGAGAAGAAAATAGAAGAGAAACAAATTACACGTCTTAAGAGGCGTTACTTGCATGAGATGGACAAAAAGACAAATGATAGATAGACGGGCATATATATATATATAAATAAATACAGACAGAAAGGACATACAGACATATACAGTCAGGATGCATCCATCCATACAGACATATATATATATATATATATATAAAACAACATACAGGCATACAGACACACATAGTACATTCTAGGGTTCAATATCGATACAATTAAATGGTAATATTGAGTGTTTATCCTTGGCAGGGTGGGAAAGCCTCTGAAACAGCATTTAGACCACCACACTAAAACCCAGATGAACTAAATTATCTTGGTTCTTTTATATATATTATATTTGTACTGTATATTGTCTAAGGTACACAGACAAGACAGACAGACCGTGACAGATACAGAGAGGGAATGCAAGGGTCTTGCCGGTTGCCAGACTGTTTACTGGGGCAGAAGAGGCAGCCAGTATGAATGCATTATTCCCCAGCTTAGTGGCTCTGCCTTCCAGCAGCTAGCAG
>JAXDDW010000031.1:1512500-1522500 GCA_034670385.1 Hoplostethus mediterraneus
CTCTGCCCTGGGGCTGGCTGTTAGTGTAGAGCGACTTATCAATGCCACCATTGATTTGTTGCTGCACTAACAAACAGCCGTGGCTTGATGTCGTTAGATGTTACACTGAGCTGAGCCAGCAGCTCCCCTCCCTGGCCGCGGACGCACAACACAGCATGTGGCTGCATCATTAGGACGCGTGGAGGTTCGTCTTGTTGCTTCTCTTCCGTTCTCTCTGTCTCTGAATTACCGCTCAGCATCATTGGGGGCTGGAGGCTATCCCAGCATGCATTGGGCAGAGGCCGGAGAGACACCCTGGACAGGTTAATCACCTCTTCTCTGTCTCTTTCTCGTTTATGATACAATCAAGTTCACGGAATGGCACAACGCATCGCTGTCAGATGAAAACCTTGCGATTCCAATTTTGGTGATTTTCAACTTAAGTGGATGGATGGTTCTCTCTGTAGGTTGAGGAAATTGTGAAACCCTTTCAAAACCTATTGGATAAACTGAAAAAATAGTGGTGTTTTTAGTATAACTAAAAACAGGGCTGAAAAGTTGACATTTTGGAGATATAAGGTTTCCACAGAACAACAGAGGGTAGCAGGAGGAGGAGAGGGTGAGTGAGGCAGGAAGTGTCTGATGGTGTGTCTGGCTGGAGGGGGAAGTTCCATTTTTACACTTTGTTCGGCAAGCGAAGCCACAGGAACGTTTTCAAAGATGATCTTGCTTTACTGGAGAACTCAAACCCACCGCAGCAAGAGCACAAAACACACAACCACACTCGAGCCAAGCCACAAGGGCAGCCCTAAACAGTCATTATTAATATGATGTCAGCAGGACAGCCACCTTGCAAGTGACCTCCTAGGGTCGTGTTGCTGCCATGGCAACACAAGTGACCAGCTGATGGGCAGGCATGACGCCGCGCATCCCCGCGTCGCATCTGGATGACAGCATCCATCATGAAGGGTGGGGAAGTGAGCGAACGACCCCCGCCACCCCGCTGCTCGGGTGAGCTGGAGGAGATAAGTGAAGACTGTGACACTGCATGGTTCAATACAACTAATTGTTTAGCATTTTTTTTTAAAATCTGCTCTGTAAAAATACTGCAGTAGAGAGCAGGATCTTTTATATAATTTAGTTAGTATAGTTTGTTTATTTTTTGTTTACTTTTTCCATTATTATTCCTAAAATAACGTGGCTAGCCAACACATTCACCCTGCACATGTATGGTCTCACACTGGATGTGTGTGAATCTGTAACATAGCAGAACATCGTTGTGTTATCATCACGATGGTCCATAAGTTGTATTATCTCCAGTATCCTGCTGCCCATGTTGTCGTCAACGTGCTCTACTTGTATTGTTGTATTGTTATCCATATCCTATTCTGTTGCTGCTGCAGTGACCCAATTCGTGCTCGGTGATCAATAAAGTCCATCTGAAACTTTTGATTAAAATGAATGCTTGGCCAGACCTGGGATCTGACATTTAAGTGGTCTAAATAGAAATGAAATTAAGCTCCTCCCTCTGACTACCTATAGAACATGTTAGCACTGTTATGTACCTGCAGAGAGAGAGAGAGAGAGAGAGAGAGAGAGAGAGAGAGAGAGAGAGAGAGAGAGAGAGAGAGAGAGAGAGAGAGAGAGAGAGAATTGAATTTTGTACCACCTTTATTTTTACTGCTTCGTGAACAGGCACAGCTTCCTCTTCTCTGACACCTTGTATCGAGGCCCCCCTGTGTACATCTCTCTGGAGAAGGTGGTACCCATCGCAGCACTATCCTCATTAAGCTCCCCGGCCCGACACCTTCTAAAAGCAGGTGCTGTTCTGTCTCTACCTCCCCACAGGAAAGACAGTTCTCCCCCTGCTGTTGGATCAAAGTGTGCCAAGTATCTGTTTCTTGCGATGGCCCCGTGAAAAATCCTCCACTGTGGATCTCTATGGGAGGTTTGTGCCAGCATCCACTCAGGACAGAGCCAGGCCTCGAGTCCCCCTGCCCGCCACCTCCATGGTCTCGCTCCCCTCACTCCCCTCCCGGTGACCCTGCTCCGGAGGTCCAGCAGCTCCTGATACCCCCTCCTGATCAGGGAGGTACAACACTGCAGCTCTGGTCCGATGTTGGCCTGAGTAAAAGAAGTCCAGCAGACCCTTTGGGGGCTGTACCACACATAACCACAGACGGGTTATGAGCAACCAGGACACTAGTGGCAACAACCCCCGCCTGTCTCCTAAAAACATTCCTTAAATCTTCTCTCCCTCCCTGCCCCACCTGAGGGCCCTGGGCAGACTATTACTGCCTGAACATCCCTTTGACTCCTAATAAAAACATTAATATCAGTGGCATAAGCTGATACTGTGAGAGCCGGCGAGCCTGTCCCTAAGCCTGCATAATAAAGGCTGTGAGAGAGAGAGAGAGAGAGAGAGAGAGAGAGAGAGAGAGAGAGAGAGAGAGAGAGAGAGCTTGTAAGCCAAATTAGAGGATCCCTTTCTTTCTGGTTACTCATTCTCAACTACTTACACTTTAAAAATGTAAATGTCCCCTTTCTTGTATCTAACGCTCGACGTCCGACCTTGTGCAAGTTTAGCCAATCACACCACATGGTGGAAGACAACGCCGCTGCACGGACGCTCATCAGAGCCGGCAGAGAGAAGGTGTTTGGCTCCAAATGATCCTGGTCTAACCTGGGAGTCGTCGCCAAATGTCAATTAGAGGCTTCAAACTGAGGCTGGAGACCCGAGGGTCTAAAAATAAAGACAAGGGCAGCATCTGGAGCTCAGAAAATCTGCCTGAACACACTCACTGGCATGATACACACACATACTCTACACACACACACACACACACACGTGTACGCACATGCACAAACACGCACACATTCAGGCATGTAAGTGCTCATATATCTGTGAAGCTCCATTTGCCCGTCAATCTGTTGAGATGCTCCAGTCCACCCAAGACACAAATCACTTACCATTTACTCTGACGTCAAGTGTGGGTGTATCTTGACGTATGCCCGTTCACTAATAGATACGTGCATGCATGCCCGCGCACACACACACACACACACACACACACACACACACACACACACACACACGCTGCCACAGACTTTTCTCTCTCTTGGAAGGTTACAGCCACACGATGTTAAGGGTTCAACTATGGGACAAGAGAGAGCAAGCTGCTACTTATTACACACACACACACACACACACACACACACACACACACACACTTTGATACATTCTGTTCCCACATTCCCATCCCATTTGTCCGATTAGACAAGCAGAAAAGGGCAAGCACATTTTTATAGTACAGAAAGCAGAGAAGGCTGGAGAGACATGGAGGAGTTACAGCACAGACAGTGGTGCAGCAGAGAACTGAAGCCGTGACCAATCAGAGGACTTCATATTATTCATCATTCATGTAATCAATTAAAGATTTAAGAACCAGAGACTAAGCAGATGCACCGACCCCAAGCGTTTTGAAGTTAAAATTATATTTAAATTTTTTAGCTGCCAGGGAATTAATGTGTAAGATCTGGATTTTGTCTGTTCATCTGCACAGTTATACTTCACAACTTCCAAAAGACAACAGACTGAAGAGGCCGTACCAGGACTGAGGGAGGATGTAGAGTAAGGGTCACATTTTTCAAATCTTGGAAATCTCATGTTGGGTTGAAACTGGCAGGACAGACGCGGTCCTGGGCGGAGCGTAGCACGAACACGGGGCCGGGGGTTTCGGGGTTTCCCTCTTTGATTGATTCCCACCGGGGGCCGATAATGCTGAACATGCATGTGCTCATGGTCTTGCGGAGTGTCCACCTCCTGGCGTGTTCTATGTCAGATGCATGATGGCTGGCTGCTAGAAGGAGGTCAGAGCAGGAAGCCAATGAGCCGCCTTTTAAGACTCTGGGAGCTCGCTGAATTATAAACTGCCATCCAACCTCCAAGCAATGTCACGCCCTCTCTCTCTCTCTCACACACACACACACACACATACACACACACAGAAACTGGAAAGCCATGATTCATCCAAATTCATATTCACATTCCATGGCCTGGGAGGAAACTGGGCATCTTTTATCATAGGCAAGAAGCACGTGCACGACACGTAATTCATGTCAGGTCCGCTCGCACACTATTCTGATAAATTGCCCAAATAAGGAGGGAGAGAATAGTGTGTGTGTATGTGTGTGTGTGTGTGTGTGTGTGTGTGTGTGTGTGCATTCCCTCATATATATTCCCCGGAAAGAAAATCTGAGGGAGATGAGGGTATTGTTGAGAGGGTAGCGCCGATGCACGTTTTCTCTGCATGACACTTGTATTGTGTTCGGCGTTTCAAGCGCGTGGGCGGATGGCTTTTCAGTGGGGTGTTTGTGCCCGTGTCTCCTTATGTGATGTAACCATGAGCTGATAGCTTAGCTTAAAACGTGAGTGGACGGGCAGGATTCAGACCTGCGATACTGTACGTCCTTGGAGTGGTTAGAAAGATGCATCCCTCAAACTAAACTACACAGACTATAATCCAACCCTCTTCCCTTCCTACTGCAGGTGAGCCATAGGTTTCACTTCAGAAAGGCTACAAGAGAAGCAAATACTGCAAATACTACAAAGGCTACAAAGGCAAATACTGCTATATTTACAAGAGAAGTTCACATTTTGTTGTTTTATCTGAGATTAGGGCCAGGTGAAGTGAAGGTTTAAGTTTATTATGTTTTTTTTATTAGCTTTTCTCTGCAAAAATGATGACGAATCCATTCGCACAACCCTTCGCACAACCCTGATTCATGGCTCATAGCTAGCCAAAGCTACCGAAATCGTCCTACGGGCGACTCACGGATGATGGATAGCCCCGCCCCCCTTTCAGCCATTTGTCGCTTTGATGAATGAGCGCGGGGCGACTGGCAGCCTCAATAGCGAATCGGAGTCCTGTCGGCGGGGGTGATAAATGACTGCCGTGGCGACGCTCCTCTACGGGAGACCTTGGCCAACAGCCTCCCCCGAGGAGCGGAAACTCTTAATCAGAAGTCTGTAAGCCAGAACCCCCAAGCTGATCCAAGAGCAGCCTCCATCGATCAGGGGAGACGCCTCCGCATGGTCAAAACAGGTTCAGAACTGATCCGATGGCAGCCACAGCCTGAGACAGAAAATAAGAAAAAAAAAACTTGGAAGAGGTAATGCTGCTGTAAATCGTATAATGATGATAATGTACATTAAACCCACTTTCCAATTTCCTTGAGTGGAGTTCAGGACACGTCATGCATTTCTAACACCAAAGATTCAAGATTCAAGGTTCAAGAACTTTATTTGTCACATACACACACGGGGTGTGCAGTGAAATGGAAAAAGTGGCAATGCTCAACGGGAATGTGCAAAAGGGCAACAGTACACAGTATTTACAATTATTAAAAACAACACAATATTTACAGTATTACAGTAAGAGCTCTTATATAAAAACAACACAATATTTACAGTAAGAGCACTTTGGAAATAAAAATATAGTAATAAGGGAAATTGTATGTATGTAATATAATATAAATTATATGTAGTCATTACCTAAGTGTATGTGTGTGTGTGTGTGTGTGTGTGTGTGTGTGTGTGTGTGTATGTGTATAAGAGGGGCAGTGTGTGGGTCTTGGTGGGGGCCCTGGTGAGGTCAGAGTTCACAGTCCTGATGGCCTGAGGAAAGAAACTCCGTCTCAGTCTCTCTAGCCCTTTATTAGCCTCTCAAAGCATTTCATGACCACCGAGGTGAGGGCCACCAGTCGAAGAAGAAAGTGAAGCAGATTTTCATCCACAACCTGAAAGTTTGGCGAAATCACCACTGCAGCGCTCTGTTTTTAAATGTGACTCGGGAGAGAATCAGGATTGGGACCCTAATGCCGTTTGTAAATGAGACCTGGTACCTGGGAGTTAGCCGAGCGTGGCCCATTACTGTCCGGGCATATCGTATTAATGCAGAACATGTAGGACAGAGAGAGAGAGAGAGATCTACTCGTACCTCGTTCTACCGCCCGGAGCACAAATGCATAACCAACCAAATGACTGGGGGGGGGCACGGAGCCTAAACTCCTGCTAGAGCAAACTGCTGACTGCCGGATGGAGAAATAACAGCAGTCAGAAGTAGAAGAAGCAGTAGTCGAGCCCTGCGGAGAGCTGACAGAGATGCGGGAGCCGAGACACCGGTACAAATCTCTGAAACACAGAGCTCATTAAAAACTCGGCAAACCGACTGACTCGAACTTTTATCCGATACTCGCTATCAAAACAACCACAAGAGGAATGACAGCGGAGAGTCGGGCAAATTGTTCAAATTTGGAGGTGTGGTGAAACACTAATTGGGTCTGTGTGGCCCTCCTTCGGGAAAGCCTTGGCCTATGTGTGTGTGTGTGTGTGTGTGTGTGTGTGTGTGTGTGTGTGTGTGTGTGGTAAAAAGTGACACTGGAAGCCTACAGATGGCTGGGCCCATAGGAGGAAGGCTTGACAATCCTGAATGTAACACAAACACACACACACACACACCTGACACCAACCTATAGGGATAGGAGGAGGAGGAGGAGGAGGAGGAAGGGGTAAAAAGTCGAAGTGCGGTCTCCCATAATGCATTGCCAGACTTTGCGCTATCGACCTGAGCTGGAATGAATCGGGCTGCAGGAGGAGAGGAAGTAGATCATTTTTCTCCCTTTATCATCTATGTGTCACTAACTGCTGCTGGGGGGGGGGGGGGGGGGGGGGGGAAAAAAAAAAAAGATGGAGGGATGGGGACAACGTCTCCACAAAGGAGCAAAGTCAGTCAAGCTGACAGAGACGAAGCGATGGAGAGCGATAGACAAGAGGGAGAGATCTAACAGCACATTGCCAGAATAGAGAAAGAGAGTGTGTGTGTGCGCTCCTTGAAAGTGAACTAGTGTGGACACGCGGAGACAAGACAAACTAACTGAGCTCTCTACACTTTCCCGATTCATCCGCTGACCCTGAACACCTCACCGCCTCCTCCTGTCGGCGTGTCTGCTCTATAATCATTTTTCCCTCTCACTGTTGGAGTCGCCCTGCTCCTGTTGAACTGCCTCTCGGGGGGTTTTTTACGGCGGGCCCTACACTACTCACCGTTACACCTTTACACTCTGTTAACGTCACATCTAAAAGAGAGAGAGAGAGAGACGGGAGGAAGAGAGAGAGAGGATGAGAAATGAGGTGTGAAAACCCTTAAAGAATAGGGAGGAAGTGCCAATGCTCTCTCTCTCTCTCTCTCTCTCTCTCTCTCTCTCTCTCATAGTATGATGAGGAAGGAGGAGTCGTGACTGGTACTTAATTATTATTAAGTCATTCCACACTCTTATTCCCAGTTTGTAGCCCGATACGTCAAAGACAAACAGGCAGAGATGTGAGACAAGTTAGTCAATTACAGACAGAGAGAGAGTGGGCGTGTGTGTGTGTGTGTGTGTGTGTGTGTGTGTGTGAGAGAGAGAGAGAGAGAGCTGCTAAGGACAAGTTGTCATCATCTGTGCAATGTGGGAGGCAGTTACACCAACTCTAAACACTGATTGGATCCTGAGGGAGGGTTCGCGCCCATCACCGTCCTCTGTTTCCCACGAGGGGATGCCTCGGATGATAGGAATGTCAGAAGCCTGCGACTGTCAGCCTGGCTGCTGCCAGCCTGCACACGCACACACACACACACACACACACACACACACACACACACACACAAACGAAGCTGCTAAATAAAATAGCACAGACATATGAGGCTCTGCACCACTAATCTGGCAAGCCACACGTGATGAAAGATGACTTGTTGGGTTGTTTGGTGCGTACCTAACCATACAGTATATACCAGCGGTCCTCAAATCTGGAGTCCTGCTGGTTTTCTATTCTGGTGGGATGGAAAGCCAACAGTACTCTGGACCCAGTAGTCCACAAATAACACAATGTCAAAATGAAAAATATGAAAAAATTGTGTCAGTTCATGTTCCCAATGATCCCAGGAAGTTACAGCAACAAAACTGAGGAGGAGGAGCCAGGGGGCGCTGACGAGCCACCGACATAAAGCAGGGCTAAATTGAGAGTCATAGTTACTCCACCAAACCCCCCCCCCCCCCCCCCCCTCCGTTGGCCCACGCCTCGCTTGATTGGCATTTCAGTGCTGAAATAACTACAATCATCACTGCTTCTTTTTTTATTATTGCAACCTCCACAACATGTGTCATCTGCTCCCAACGAGCATTTGGCTGGCACTGTCACCAGCACCATGCACACGGCCTCGGTTCAAAGCCCGGAGCGATGCGTCACGGACTAAGCTTCCATTTCTGCTTCATAGGGTCTGTAATGAAATAGAATAAGACACACGGTATACACCCCATAATAATCTAGCAGCGGTGCGGAGCCTGCCAACTATTCTAATCAAGGTTTTCCATTACCATGTTATCGAGCCTTGTGTTACAACAGTATAATGGCTTGTATTACAAATGAACTGATTGCTGTGAAGCGGCTTGTGTTTGACATGGCAGGGCTGCACTTTGATAAAAAGGTGCTGGGAATTTTTTTTTCTGTTTGTTTTATTTTGGGTGGGATAGCTGGCCTGTCTAACAATATATATATACAGTATATTGACAATGGTATTGTCAAAGGTTACATTTATTTTGTGTCATTTTTTCAATTATGGAATCCACAACATGCAAAATAAATAGAAAAATGTTGGCATCTCTTACCAGGTTCGTTCTGCTGTTACCTCAGAGTCGCTCCTGTCACTTCCTTCTCACACAAACCAGCTAAAGCTGCAGTTGCTTTTATCGTCCGGTCAGCCAGTGCCACAAACGAACCAACAACAAACTAACAACAAACATCGTTGAGGGTTCATTCGCATTTGCTGATCGCATCGCTCAGGTTTAAAAAGTGGACAGAATCAAACATTTCCAAAAGTGATGGGGACACGCCCCCCAGTGCCCCCAGTATAAATGACACCTTTGTGATCTGCCACGCAGTTGAAGGTGACTTTAGAGGAGGTCTAGTTGAATGAATGAATCTCAATCTCAAAGAACTGGGTAGTGAGCATGAGCACCACGGCGGAACAGACAAAGAAAAGAGCGCCACCTACAGGAAATCAAACTTCATCAAGGACGAAGACCTGAGCACCAAAGATACTAGACCAGTTTTTAAAGAAGGATCATGTGGGGGAACCAGTACAAATTATGAGGGGGATGTTTTACCTTTGAAGAGCAGAACACTGTAGAGGACTAATTCCTCTACTAGGCCAGGGTCTTTCAGTTTAAAACACTGTGTCCTTAGCTGCCCTCAGACCTTGTGTCTATGTGCCCTATTACCCACACTCCCCACAGCACGATGGCCAAACCAACAGGGAATACAATCACCCTCCAATCACCTTCCAGAGCTAAAATGAGAAAGGGGTAGAGAGACACAGACAGAGACAGAGAGAGAGAGAGAAAAGAGAGGTGGGAGATGTGATGCGAGCAAGGATGAAGGACCCCGGGGTGAGCTAAAAGCCACCTTCCTAAGGGGAGGTCACTCACACACACACACACACACACACACACACACACACACACACACACACACACACACAGAGGAGGAAAGTAGTCAGGTCTAAATGGAGAGGGGAATGAGGCATGGCTAACTATCACGTTAGGAGCATCTGTTTGTCAATATGAGAGAGAGAGGAAAAGAAAGAAGGAGGGAAGAGTGTGATTGAGCAAGCAGGAGAAAGAGATGGAGGTGAAGAAAACAAAGGAAGAGAGAGAGAAAACACACAAGCAAGTGAGGAAGAGACAAAAAGTACGAGCAAGCTGGAGACAGAAAGAGAGAGAGAGAAAAACAAGCATGGGAGTTGCTCACGGGTAACAACGATACTTTGTCATCCAGCAACCACGTATTTCAGAGGTGTGTGTGTGTGTGTGTGTGTGTGTGTGTGTGTGTGTGTGTGTGTGCGTGCGTGTGTGTGTGTGCGCGTGCAGGTATGTGTCGTCGAGCGGATACAATTTAAGGCAGAAGGAAGAGAGTCCTGATTTA
>JAXDDW010000031.1:1527500-1545000 GCA_034670385.1 Hoplostethus mediterraneus
AGAACTGACTAGTTCAGCCTCCGAGGCTGGACAGACAAAGAGAAGAGCGCCACCTACAGAAACTCAAACTTCCATCGACAGAACATCCAAGGAGAAAGACGTCACAGTGCTGGACACACTGTTTGATTGACAGGTGATCTCTGGGAAGAGACACTTTGAGTGACTTTTAATAAAGTGGGTTTTAAACTCAATTCTCACCTTTCCTCTCCTCACATCTTTCTCTCCACCCGTCTCTCCTCCTTCTTTCTCTCCCTCTCTCTCTGTAAATCTGTCATGGTCAGTACTAATTGCTATCCTATCTAATGAAACCCTTCCCTCCCTTCCCTCCCTCCCTCCCTCCCTTCCTCCCTCTTTCCATGCACGCACCCCTCCCTCACTCGAAACATCCTCTCATCCCGTCTGTTCACTTCTCTTTACTGGACGTACAACTTGATTAATTTTTTTTTCACTCTCAATTCAAACTCACAATTACTTTCTGTGTTTAGCTGTCACACTGTCCCTCTCCCCCTCATTTTCTGACCTCTCTCAATTTCCATTTCAATTTCAATTACCCTACTGACAAGGCTGTCGAGTAAAAACAGAAGCGCCAAAACAATTTACTGAACCGGCAAACAGCTAAATGTCTCTCTCTGATTTCTCATCTGATCTCTCTCTCTTATGTTGACAACTTTATAATTATTTGAAGTGAAAAATGCAACAGAAAGTATATAGATTATATATGTCAATATCTATAACAGTTCTATACTATATATAACTCTCTATGTCCCCTTACAACCACAAAACATCCCTCTCTAATACGGTGGGCAGCGTCAATGGAAGTGATTCAGTAGAAACGGAAGTGGGTCATCAATAATGTCAACAAAACACTAAGAATCCTGCAGTTTGTTGTTTTTCTTTATTTGACCAAGATTTACCAATGTGGTTGGGTTTCCTATTGCTTAGAGAGACTGTCCTTTATCTTCCCGGGTTCAAACCGACACCGACCCTGACCTCTGACCTCCCTGGAGGTGGGGGGCAATTGAAAAAGTTATTCATAAAACACATACGACACAACCTCAGAGGGCCATTTTTGTGAAATCCATTCAAAAAAAACGCACTGAGGGGAAATGAACGCCTATGAGGAAAATCCTGAAAAATAAAGCAGTATGTGGTTGTTGGTCCGAGCTCAGTAATCACTATCATATCCTAGGCTGCACACTATCAATGCAATCAACAGCGCTGTGGGAGAAGCACTTGAGCGAGACCAAAAGCGATTGAGCCGGTGATAGCAGCTGGCTGGCCTGCGTCACGTCAGACAATTGTTGCTCTTTTTTTTTTCTGCCCCGACGGACATCCAGCCATCGCCCTGCTTCGTATTGATCCCTGATTTGAGTGTTTGTGATGGTAGGTTAAGATGCGTGTGTCGTATGACGTAGGTCGCGGCTGTCCCTAGTTTCTCAATGTGTGGGTGTACGTATCTGTGTATGTATTTAAGTGTGTGTGTGTGTATGTGTCTTTATGTGGTGTGGGGTATTTACGTCCCGAGTGAGTCACTGCAACACGCCACGCACCCCGTTTATGAGGCATTACCAATACTGTACTTTGCAATGCAAGAAGTGACAAATGCGCTGCTGCCGGAAACATTTCCAGTGGGTTGGAAAATGTTCCTTGATGAATTGGACTGAGAACGGTTTTATGAGTCTCATTACCAAACCAAAACTGTTTGGTAACCAAAAGGAGCAGAGCTGTCTGAGCAGTGTGTGTGTGTGTGTGTGTGTGTGTGTGTGCACGCTCCATCACACTCTGACAGGCCTTGGTAATTATCTGCACTGAGCAGCACACGACACACTGCCAGCACTGCGCAATCAAAGACCACAGACCTTCTAGTTTAGAGTTGTTTTACACACACACACACACACACACACACACACACACACACACCTCAGACAGCTCTGCTCCCGAAACAATATTGGTTTGGTAATGTACCTGCCTCTCTGACATGACAATTAACGACGCTGGTGGACTGCAGCAGTCACAGATCCTCCTTTCAGAACAAGAGTCTACACTCTTACACCAATTAGGCTACAAAGTTTTGTGGATTTTCTCTTCTATCTCTTATACTCACACACACACACACTATTTCTCACATGCGCACACAACTAACACCTAACAACTATCCATGATTCATGTTTAGAGGGATAGTGCATCGTTTTTCCACACTTTTCATAACCTGTGTGCACATACAGGTAGAAATGTCAACTTTACTAGTCCAAGAAGGTCTTTCAAACTGTTTTTGTCCTTAAATCTCCCAACCCCTGCTGAGACTGACAGCTCATCCTTCTCTACATCTCTTTCATCTGGACTGCATCATAAATAACAAACACAGCAGCACTGCGGACCTATAGGCCCAACACGGTGGGCGGCTTGATGGATGAGGGCACGGAGCATGTTTGACCCTTCATTCCTGAGTGTGTATGAAACATCCTTGATCAAAGAAAACACAATCTGAAAGGCCCTGGTCGTCTGACCGATGTGTTGCATTTGCTACTCCAGTGACGCTTTTTGTTTATCGAAACCAAAAATTGATTGGGTGCATCTATCTATGCCCCTTTGTAGATACTGAGCTAGGAGGTACCGTTTTTGAGTTTTCTTCTCCCATTCTTGCCTGTAAACAAAGCCATATTTAGATGACAAAACATCTCCAGCTCCAGACGTGATGGAAATATTTCAGACCACACATGACGGCTGTTCCTCTTCAAAGCAGAGGCCAGAGTTGCTGTAGTCGACACACCATGTTTGCCTAATGCCTCTAATGTCTAAACAGCAGTCAATGGATGCCGATGGAGACAAGGAGTGAACAGATAAATATTGTTAAACTGGAAGAGATTCAGCGCTTCTAGAAATTAGGGCCTTTTAGAAAAACTCTAAATCCATAAAAGGAGTTTTTTAATAGCTGCGAGGAGGCGAACATTTCAGGGAACTGAACTGTAGTAGATGTTAGGGTTTATATGTAGTCATGTTGAAAAGTTTGTGAATCCTTTTTGGAATTTTGACTTTTTACCAAGCAATCCAAAAAAAAAGCCTTTTCTAAAGTGAAATAAACTGAACCTCCTCTTGCATTAGTTACATCAAGTAGGTAAGTAGATAATTAAACAAGTAGATACAGAATTGGGTAGAAACTTAACCAATCAAATGTCAGATCTCCATGCAGGTGAAAGCTCGTCTGCAGTTGGGAATTATAAGGGGTTATAAAGTCACATCAGATTTGGGCTCCATCAGTCCACCGTGAGACACATAATATACTCATGGAGAGCATTTAACACGACAGCGAGAAGTGGAATATCACCAAGAGCCACAAGAAAAATATTGACACTAGTAAAAAAAAAACAACCCAAGAATAACATCCAGAGATCTGGATCTGTATATGGAAGCCTCCACTGCTGCGTATTATGTCATTTTCCATCTGTCAACAATAAGAACACTGAATAGAAATAACATTCATGTAAGAGAAGCCAGGAAGGAACCTCTACTGACTAACAAGAACAAAGCTCTCTGTTTTAACCAGAGACAGACGAGTCCACCTCTGGACCTGGACGACCCGAGGTCATTCAGGGAAGCGTGAACTCTGAGGGAAAGCAGAGTTCACAAGTCCTGGACAGACCTCACTGAGTTGGCCTGAGGTCTGTAAGGAGAAGTGGGAGAAGAGCCCTCAAGGAAGAAGCCAGAGACTGACCAGTGGCTCTAGGAGACGTTTACTCCAAGTCACCGCTGCTAAAGGAGGTTTACGTTATTGGTTGAAGGGTTCACACATTTTTATCTGAGTTTTGTTTAATAAAGCAGCATTGTTAAATAAACTATAAAAGTATATCATATTTATTTGTGGAGGTTTAGATTGTGAAAGATGATTCCTCCATACTAATAAGAACCACCTGTAGGGTTCACATCTGTAAGTATGACTGTATTCCAATAAATTGACTGCACTGAGGCTGTTAGTGCATAGAAAGCTTTTTTTTACTCATGACTCATTCTTTGCTAATATGCTCGTAGTACTTAGGCTGATAGGTGGTTATATAACAAACGGCAAGAAAGAGAGGACAGTATACCCTTGACTAGAGAAAGGAAAAATATTGAAATTTATTGATCCTCAAAGGGAAATTGCGGCAGCAGCCAGGAATCGGATCAAAATCGGATAAAAGTACAGCAGCACAACATTTATACTCATAAAGAGTTTAAAGAGCATCTTCATGATGATGAGACAGAAACTACACGACTGTGGACGCTCTTTGTAAAGAACAGTACTCCGCAGTTTCTCTCTGCAGTGTGCAAACAGACGACTACAGCTCCAGTGAGCCACACGCAACACTCCATTCAGTCATAATTGGCCGGCACACATAATTTATCATTCCAATTACGCACTTCTCCTCCTTCCTTCCCTCCCTCCTTCCTTCCACCCCTCTCTTCCTTCCTTTTGTTCGACCACAGGTTGCAGAGCGGGATGAATTCATCTTTAATCACACAGATTATGGCGTCTCCCCGTTCTCCATTTCCATTACCGTGCCCAGATGCCTCCCAGTCATCAGTCTTCGGCAGGGCGGAGATGCAGAGCGGACTTATGAGCTATCATAACGCTATCGTGATGGAATTAGAATAAACTGGGGTAACCGAAGTGACCGGATCGGAGCCACGCCAGTAACGGTTGGATCAACCTTGAAGTGAGCGGGACGAGTGATAGAAGATGCCCTTCAAAGAGGGAATACATAAATGTGTTTGTATGGGATATACAGATAGGCCATATGAGATGTATGATACATAGCAGACATGACACTGTATTACACATAGTTGATTTAGTGACGTCCTTTATGGTCAGATGAGATCAGTAATGACCGGCCAGGCCTCTGAGATCACTTGGTATGTAATTGTCCATAGCATGAGCGTCACCCAATCGCGTTTGAGCTAGAGTTGGGTCATTTATCTACGTGTGACTGGTTCAGAACGATCATTTTGGGCCTCAGCCCTGAAGCTGAATGTGTTTAAAACTCATGAGTGACTTACTGTCCTCAAAAGGATTCATTTATGGAACGCCTCAATCCCGGGGAAAAAAGAAAACTGCGAAATTACGAACGCCTAAAATGGTGAAGAGTCGTGACTACAAAGTAACTTGAGGCAATTCTTTTTTCAGAATATTAGCTTTATCAGGTGAATAGCTCAATATGGACTGCTGAAAAAACACAGCCTCTTTATTATCAACAGGGGAGTAGTAGCTGGAAATCAACCAGTGCTTCAAAACCACATCAAACAGGGTCAACACGCGGTCAGCAGTTTCATGTGGATGTGTTTGAATTCCCAGACTGGCTCGGTATTAGAGGTGAGCAAGAGTTGTTTATAATCTGCCTTCTTGAAGTGGCCAATAGTGGAAAACTATGATTGCATCGGGCAGCTACCTTCAACTGAATGAGTTGTGAAGCTGGGCTTGTGGAAAAAGAGATTACGTGATCAGTAAATGTAACATTTAATACATATTGGTGTGCTATATCTGCGCCCTGACAGCCGTAATGTCACGTTTCTCTCTCTTTTTTCTTTCTGAAGCATTTGCCTGTTTCAAAAAAGAAACCAAAACAGCCTTTGGAGATATCTATCGTCTGGGTGCAGCATTAGAGGATAACTAGTGTAACAGTGAAACAGAGTAATATGATTATAAAAACAACTCAAGGCCACGATGGGATGTTACAGTCTGCACAAATAAGCAAAATAATAATTCTCTCTCAGTCGTCTGCAGCTGTTCCCGCCACGCTACCGTTCCCCCGAACAATGGCCCAGTCGGCCATCTTTAATTAGCTCTGGGGTTGATTTACACAAACACAATGGACACACCAGGCACTGCCTTGGTGGCTTGTCAGTGGCCCCCTGTTTGGAGAGTGTGGGGGTTGTCATGACAAACGATGTGTGAACACAGCCATCGTGTGTGTGTGTGTGTGTGTGTGTGTGTGTGTCAGTCAGGTGGCAAATGTGTGCACACTGTGTGTACGTGTCAATGGAGAGGCTGTGTGTTGTATCACCGCACGAACCAGTTTGGTAACGTGAGTACATGTGTCAAGGGCCAAAAAATGACAGGTGTGCATGCGTGTGTGTGTGTGTGTGTGTGTGTGTGTGTGTGTGTTTTGTTGGACAGGTGGACCAACACCTGGTCCACACGGCATCATGCTGCGTGACCCCCACCATGTCAGTGCTATCACCAATGGGACAGCGCTAACACATGGTCCTCATAGTATACTGTACGAGTGGACCTGGCCTGTATATCACTGTGGATTGATATTATTGATTGATATCTGTTCAGTGAGTGACACACACACACACACACACACACACACACACACACACACACACACACACACACACACACACACACACACACACACACACACACACACACACATCTCAATGAGTTCCAGTCTTGACTTTGGATTTACATTCAATTCCATTTTGACTCCCTGAAATGAAACCCCCTGCCTCCAAAACATCCAGTCAACTCTACTAATTGTCCCAGTGATTGGATTTCCAAACGACTGCCTTGGAAGGACCTTGTGAGGTTAAAGCCAGTGGAGGGAGGACTCCCAGGCCTAATTGACTGTGTGAAGAAAACGACTTCATGTTGAATTTATTTCAGGCTATCATCATAATTTTATGGCACAATTTTCTTTATGGTGTAAGAAGACGCAACTTGCATCGATTAAATGGGCATCTTGTCCTCAAATGACTCCAGACCTCCTTAAATTAGATTTTCACCAAAGAGAGAAGAGATAATGTTGGATAACTTTCTTGATTAGGGTTTTTGTATCAATGTCAGACATTAATGAAGTTGTGACAGAGGCCCACAGCGTTGAAACAGGAGGCCTGCTGGTTAGAGACACTGGGAGATCTCCAAAACCACCCCGATGCGTCGAGCCTCTCTTTAAGCGTCCTTGAGGCCTGGGCCGCCCCTGAACTCTGACTCCTCTGAAGAGTACATGCATATCTCAGAGGGAGATAGTAGAGATAGTAGAAAATTTGAGTTAGTGCATGAGTAAAAGCGAGCGTCGCACCCCTTACTCAAAGCAAAACACGTCTTGTGGTTGCATTACATCCTTTTTTTTTTTAGCAGTGCTGAAGAGTTTTAGGGTGGATTTGTCCTTTATTGGAGTCGTCAATACACAGAGTGAGATTTCTGATTCCACTGTGTGTGATATGGCAGGGGGGAGGGCTGTCAGTTCCTAGAAAATGGGAAATACATGTGATATAAACCTAAATCAGACTTCCATGGCATAGCTGCGTTGAGTTGAGGTGTAATAGATGGTGAGGGTGGTTTCACTCTCTGTTTTCTACAAGAAATGAGACGATTGCTGCTTCATTCTCACTGGCTTGACAATATACTTTGTTTTTAGTTTGCCAAACCCACACACATGCACACAAAAACACACACACACACACACACACACACACACACACGAGCCAGCCATGCCAGGTGAGAGAAAACGGAACAACGCTCATTCCCCCCCCCCCACCCCCTTATATGATCTCTGATAACAAATGACACCATTATTTCTCCTCTGCGAGGTTCATGTCGGTGTCCCACTTAGTGTTTGGGTACTGCTGAGGTAGGCAACACACACTCACACACACACACACACCCCCACACACACACTCACACACACCTCCTCCTCTCCCCCAGTCGGTGAGGAGTTGAGCTGCGTAGGAGGGTGGAGTCGAGACCCCCAGCTCATGCATCTTCCAAAGCATCCTGCAAATGTGATATCCCCAGTTCCTGCCTCCTATGTGCTTGTGTGTGTGTGTGTGTGTGTGTGTGTGTGTGTGTGTGTGTGTGTGTGTGTGTGTGTGTGTGTGTGTGTATGTGTGTGTGTGTCACTGTGTGTGTACAGAGGCCCCTGACTGTGGGCCAGGTGCTCCTAATTCTCAATGTGACGTACAACAACGTGACATCAGTGCTATATATGGTCATGTTGCATGTCCTTGTATGAGTGTAAGTGTGTGTGTGTGTGTGTGTGTGTGTGTGTGTGTGTGTGTGTGTGTGTGTATTTATCTAGGGAAGGTTGAACACATTTGCTCTTTTTCAGTAACACGCTGCTTCACACTTAGACGTACAGCGTGTTCTCCTGTAGGTTACAGTAGGTGCCTTGCTTAAGGCAAGTGTGTGTGTGTGTGTGTGTGTGTGTGCGCGCGTGCGCTCATGGTGTGAAGGTGTACTTTAGTATGTGCATGAGTGACTAATGACAGTGCTGTCAGCAGCAAAGGCCCTATAGCTAGCCATTCTCAGATGACACTGCTGAGTTGAGCCGTGCGTGTGTGTGTGTGTGTGTACATGTATGTGTAAGTGTGTGTGTGATATCAAGAGACTAATGACACTACTCTGACCAAACTAGGTTCAGAGGTGACACAGCAGAGCGTCATACTTGGAGCACAAACATAGATCAGCCTCTTGGCAGTACAGTAAAAGCGACGACCTGATACAAGCTTTTTTCACTGACTCAACTTTGTATTCTGCCGAGTATCCGGTGATTGCTAAACCTTGGGAAACGTTCTGTCACCCTAAATGGCCCCCATCACTCAATGGCTCTATAGCTAATAATAAATAAATAAATAAAGTACATAAAACCCCTTTCGCCTTTGACGGCTAAAATCGGTTTTCAGGCAGCGACAGACGGGAGGGGACTTGCTGAGGCAGAGGAGTGATACGCAACGCACAGCGCCCCAAGGACAGGCGAAGGACGACTCCGACACTCCCTCCGCCCTCGGTGATGAGGTCCGTGGTGAAAGGAGGCAGAGATGTGAGAAAAAGGAGAAAGCGATAACGAACCGGTCCCCGAGTGAAGGATAACCGCTATCTCTGGGGACGGGAGGGAGGGAGGGAGGGAGGAAGAGGGGTATGGAGGGTAAAGGAGACAGGATGTGAGGTGAGGTGAAGGGCAAGGCTTGGCCGGGGGTGAGGGGCAGGGCTGGGGACACATGAGGGTGGACACCGCCAGGAGCAGAGTGCCACGGCGTGAAGTGACAACGTTAAAACTGGTTGGTTTATTTGAACATTCGTTAGAGAAGCAGGTTTGGTGAATTGGAGATCTGGCATGAATCTCCTTCAGTAACGACTGTCAAGGTGCCCTTGAGCAAAGCACTTAACCCCCAACTGCTCTAGAGAAGCTGCTCAGTGGCCAGCGGTAGAGGACTGTGGTTGTACTGGGCAGCTCCCAGTGTGTTGCTGGAAAAAAAACATGCTCAGTTCACTTTCCCTGAATGAGTAAATGACACACTGGAAGAGAAAACGTGATGGAGGAGACAAAGAAATTGATTGAATGTTTCACAAATCCAAGACAGACATGCAAGCTGAAAATAGGTCAATAAATAAATTAATCAAAGTAAATAAAACAAACAGGAACAATAAGAAAATGATGTATGAAACAAAGTCAGTACTCAAATGAGAGTGGAAAATTAACAGCTGTGAAAATGGAGCAAAAAACAGAAAAAGAGTGAAACAAAACTGGGCCAGTGATGAAGTTATTTTGTAGATGGATTCTGTAAGATTCTGTAAGCAGGATGAGATTCAACAGAGGAGAAAATACTGCCCCCAATATATATATATTTTTGCTGTGAATTTGAAACCAGCTCATGATTCCTGCTGCAAATTCCTTCATCACGCTCCGATGAATCTAATAAATACAACGGAAATAACTATAAATAAAGAAACACGGTTGGATGGTAAAGGCTGTGGAGTTGAAGGAGAAGTTGAGGTATGGGATTAATTATGTGTTTGTGCATATGTATAAATGTTAATCAAACATAGACTCCCCTGACTCAGTTAGAACTACATAATACCTATTGGCCAGATAGTGCTCACTTATTGGTCTATATGGGAATTCCTCTAGACTGTATGTTGTAGAGGTACAACAATAAGAGTAGAACAGATACAGCAAAAAGGACTTGCATGTCTCTGTCTGCCTGAATGAAGCTGTTTGCCCACAGTATTAATATAGAAAACAAATGTATAGCCATACCACATACTTTTAAATGTCAATATCAATATGATAACATGATCATGGCATTAGAACTCTAATCCACCAATCCTGACAGCCTGAACATTCACATTATGACATCACAAAGAACATTCTATAGAACTCCATCGTGTTGCAGAGTTTCTGATCTCAGAACCACAATCAGAAACAAGAAGACCTGAAACAAGCGACACTTGAACTGCTTTTGACTACACTTCTTTCTGACTGTAGAAATGAGTCCCAACCTTTCTTTCAATCCACCGTATGGTGAGTTTTCAACATGTTTATACGTGTTTAATAAACTAACAACAAAAGGAAAGCAAAACAAATCAGAATACAACTGGGTGTGTGTGGCCCATCGAGCCACGTCTTCACTGGTGATGAACTAACTCTCTTTTTCTTCTTTTAGTCTGGTACTTTGAAAATCCTTTGGAGAACCACCTACCGGGGTTCTCAGAGAATGAGGTAGAGGATGAATCTCCTTGGGTGAGCGATGAAGAGAACCCTCCATCAAACTCATCCCCAGAGTCTATAGAGGAGGAGGAGGAGGAGGAGGAGTTAGTGGAGAATCATCTGACCCCACCTGTCATCAACTTAACATCTGGCAGTGAGGAAGAGGAGGAGGAGGAGGAGTTAGTGGAGAATCATCTGACCCCACCTGTCATCAACTTAACATCCGACAGTGAGGAGGAGGAGGAGGAGGAGGAGGAGGAGGAGGAGGAGGAGGAGGAGGAGGAGGAGTTAGTGGAGAAAGATCTGACCCCACCTGTCATCAACTTAACATCCGACAGTGAGGAGGAGGAGGAGGAGGAGGAGGAGGAGGAGGAGGAGGAGGAGGAGGAGGAGGAGTTAGTGGAGAATCATCTGACCCCACCTGTCATCAACTTAACATCCGACAGTGAGGAGGAGGAGGAGGAGGAGGAGGAGGAGTTAGTGGAGAATCATCTGACCCCACCTGTCATCAACTTAACATCCGACAGTGAGGAGGAGGAGGAGGAGGAGGAGGAGGAGGAGTTAGTGGAGAATCATCTGACCCCACCTGTCATCAACTTAACATCCGACAGTGAGGAGGAGGAGGAGGAGGAGGAGGAGGAGAATCGTCTGACCCCACCTATCATCATCACCTATGAAAACAATACTGCTGATGATGAAAATGAGGATGAGGCGCTAGCTCGGCTATTTTTTTATCTGGACTCTGACACAAAGTCAACCAAAGTCTCCAGAAAGAGGAGCAGGGAGGAGGAGAATGATGATGAAGAGGAGGTGATGCCCTCCTTCTCCAATTCTGGACCCAAGAAGAGGCCCAAAGTCACTGATCTGAACTCTCACAACCCTGACGTGAGCTGGGAGTCCCTCATTCCCAAGTTTGGAGAAGTTTGGAGCAGAGGAATCTTCTCTGGACTGAGAGTCTCCAGAAAGAGGAGGAGAGAGGAGGAGGAGGAGGAGGATGATGAAGACATCTCTGGCTACAAAGATGCTACATGTTGAATTGTGATTTAATATTTGATGTTATGAATGTTTAATGTTTGTTATTCATCATAAATGAGTGAAAACTCAAGCTGCATGTTGTGTGACATTGATTCAGATTGGAGGATGAGTGGAAGTGTGATCTTCCTTCTTCACCTATATAACTATACAACTAGAAATAAGAAACACGCTTGGATGGCAAAGGCTGTGGACTTGAAGGAGAAGTTGAGGTATGGGATTAAGGAGTGAGAAATGCTTGCGGCTGGGAGAGGTTTACACACACACACACACACACAAAATGCCTAGATCACTTAATTAATGAGCATCTCCCCAGAGGTACCATGGCGGATTGGAGCAATATTCAGAGGACAGTGAATGATTTAGCGTGGAAATAAAAGGGGGGTCACACAAGCCCGTCCCTCAGCGGTTCCAGAAGTACAGTATATCTTCTACGCTCACAGCCTTCGGTGCTAATTAACATTAGCCACAAGGTTTTTACTGTGCAGCAGAGCGCCCCTCCTCCGAGATGGTAAAACAGTTGCATACGGTACGGTTACTGCGTTAACAAATGCAGCTGTTTTCTGATCTCGTTGTGTTGACGATGTTTTCTATCTTTCGCAATGTGATCCTCTTGGCCGGAGCCCTGTGGTAATATAGAAAGTCTTTGCTGGGTGTGTGACGTGGCAAGGCAACACGGACCACAGGTTAGACAGGGGACGAGGCTGACTGATGAATGCGTGTAGGCTGGGAGTAGAGGGTCTAGTCCCGCGGGAGTTGAAGGCCAGGGAAATACTGCAGGGCGTCAGGGAATCAAGGACTGCAGCAGCATTAGGAGTGGGTGTATATTAAGGCTGCGATGAAGCTAAAATGGGAGCGAGGTGCAAAGGACCAAGGACTGAAGTAAATATACCAATGAGTAAAGGCACCGTGTTGTGCTGCCTTTATCAAGGGTGCGTGGTTTTTGGGGGGTGTGGAGGGCGACCCGACCGCTAGGCTGGGTCACACTAGACAATTTATCACCAGTTCTAGGCGTTAAACGGTCGAGTGGACTATCCCGACTGTCGGGGTGAGTCGTGGTTTCCGGGGGGTGCACTCGGGACGGACGGTCGGTGCAGATTATTCTATAGTGTGAATGGGTTCAAACCTGGAGAAATAAAAAAGTTTGATAGACTGGTAGTTTGATAGTTTAAAAGACACATTTCTACTTATCACACTAGGACGTAGAGGGAATGTGCCGGTGTGTGCATGCATCAATGGACAAGGGTGTGTGGGAGGGTATAGGGGTGCGTTCAAGGCAAGAGCGAGGCGACTTTTGCGTTCCTCATCTGTTGCACGGCTTAGAAAAGGTCAAGGCTGATTGTGTGTCAGAGGCTAAATAACAAAAGGCACCACAGATGATATTTAGAGAAGTCATCAACAAGGGAGTGTGTGTGTGATGTGATGTATGTGATGAAGCTGCCGGTCCCGATGAGTTTAACCACACACACACACACACACACACACACACACACACAGTCAACTAACTCCACCATGTCTTCCAACTGCCCAGTCTTTACCATGCATCTCAGGTCCAGCTGCCTCGTTATTTCACCATCAACCTCTAGAAATTATTGCTACTGGCTAACCCGCTAGCAACTGTTTACGCCACCTGACCGCCATGTTTCATTACAGCAGCAGCGACGACACAATGACTCACCTTTCTCATTAGTCTGGTGTGTGTGTGTGTGTGTGTGTGTGTGGTCCCGATGAGTTTAACCACACACACACACACACACACACACACACACACACACACACACACACACACACACAAACAGAGGCCCTTTAATTAATGAACACTTTCCTTATTCATCAAACTGCTTAAATCAGCCGAGTTGGTTTGGGGGTCAGATCTCTACAGATAAAGTCCAACAGCAGTGTGTGTGTGTGTGTGTGTGTGTGTGTGTGTGTGTGTGTGTGTGTGTGTGTGTGTGTGTGTGTGTGTGTGTGTGTGTGTGTGTGTGTGGACTGTGACTATACAGTAGTGTGGTACGGGGTTTGTGTGTCTGTATGTGTGTGTAGGTGCATGAGTGCCCTCGCCCTCCGGGTGACAACAGACACAATAGCACAACCAACTAATCTCAACAAGCGAAAGAAAAGGAGAACAAAACCTTTCTGTTTTACTAACGGAACAAATGAAGAGTTCTCAAGACTAAAACCACATCCTCCATCATACCTGCAGCATTAAACACTCAAATAAATAGATTTATCTTTGTACTTTTGCATGGAATGCTGTATATGCTCTACCGTACACACACACACACACACACGCACACACAGACAGATGGGATTTGACAGTTCACTTTGCGTGCCGCACCAGGTGGGGATGACCTTTTAAGACGGCTGGCAAAGAGAGGGGGAGCGAGAGAGAGAGAAAGGAAGAAAGAGAGACATAAAGAGAGCGAAAGAAAAAGCGGGACTCCCACAGAGAGCCGGTGAGACTGTGAGGGATTTGCTCTTTTAAACTGTGAAATGGTGGTCTTTCAGAAATACCACAGGATGCTACGGTGTCGCTGCTCAAAGCCAATCTACCGGAACAGAGACTTTCACTCCCGTCGCTCTGTCATTGTTTATACTGACGTTCTGTTCAGCTCGTTTCACCGCAGTCCTTCATCAGGACATCAACCAGGCAGATTTCACAAGCCGACACGCATCATCTTCGAGGTGCTACATCATCAATGAATCATTTTGAGGCATTACTGAGAAGCCTGCTCGCCTCTACCAGCCTCCACGTTGCATTTTTACTTTATTTTTTACTTTATTCCAGTTCTGCTATTCTTACTTCACAGTTTCCACGTTAGCTTACCTTGGCAGAATGCTTCTTCTTGCTCTTCTTACTCAAAACAGACACCAGGGAGAGGGACAAGCAGTAGTCCTTAGTATACTGATTCAATACAGACTGGCTACTTAGCAATGTGACTGGTAAAAGTGAGTTTACAGCCACCAGCTGCTGACTGGTGGCTAGTGTTGATTTCAAGCCCTGAACCAGAGAGCTTTGGGTTTTGAGGCGATTGATTTTCTGTTCAGCACCATGTTTAGGATGTGTGTGTTTTTGCTTGCATCGTCGTTTAAACCTTCTCCTCATACAAATCCATGACGGGGGAATAACAAGTGCTCCCACCAGCCAAACCTTTAACACATTTGGGGTACCGTGCTATGATCTTGAAGTGCAATATTTCAGAGTGCTGATGATCACAACATTGTTCATCACATTGCCTGTCCTTCCCCAGTTTGGCCCCCTGCCATAAGAGTCAACGAGGGCTTTCTGCAGTGTCATGGGATACAATTACAGTATGCTAAAAACACAAACACTGATCTGTAATTATATTTCTATATCGTCAGTAACAACCTCATTGATATGTACAGTATGACAGGGAGGGAAGCCAAATGATTCAGAGGTCTCGTTCTAATGTCCTCAGTGATTTCTCTGATAAAGTGGGGACAGAGAGCCCAGGCCATGCATGCTAAGCAGTGTCGTGATTGAGGCGTAGTGGGAGATTCATTGATACTGTAACTCTCCTTGGGGAATTGGCTGTGCAATACACAACCCTCAAGTTTTACTTTCTACTTTCCACCTAAGTGGATAATGATACAGCGTATATGAACTGAGAACAAGACAAAGTCAAATGCAAGGGACAACTACAGCTGTAGAGGATGCAACTACGATAGCGTAGTGAGCTAAATCCACGAATCGAAGAGCATTACGAAATATTATGGTGCATGAAATTAAAGAGGTTAGCTTCAAAGAGATGTCTTTCACGTAGCTCCATTTACAATGTAGGTTCTCCAAACTGCAGGTCTACCAACTAAACCTCGACAGCACAATCATTTTCCAAGGGCAACAGGGCGACACAGCCCTTAAACCAGAAGGGCTCAGGGTTCAGTACCATTTGGCACTGGGTTCAAGCCCCTGTGTCGGCAATCATCTGACCTGCTGAAGTGGCCATGAGCTTTTCTGAAGCTGACCCCGACCTCCCTGTGGAGGGATCAATACAGCATCACAGGAAAGAACACACATTTCCAACTAAGTTAAGAAACATTTGTCACCAAGAGCATTCCTTCATGCATCTGAAACCTGCCTGGCCTGTAAATGCATTTAAGACATTATTTTGGCAAGATTCTTCTTTCATATGGAAGACAAAAATACAAACAAATGAAAAATCTCAACAATTTCTTGAAGGAGCGTACACAAGTGCAGCATGCTACTGCTTGACGCACGTCTACATCAGAGCCATTCGAGAACTTTTGACCTTACAGCCAAGTATGCACTTAGTGTCAGTTCTCCGGCTAAAAATAGTGAGGATTAAACGTGCCAAATCTTCTTTAAACTGTCCCAGTTGGTCAGCAATGCTGTGGAAACCAGGAGCCCACGCAGCAAACCTTTTGGAAAATACAGTGAGCTCCCTAAGAATGTGGCAGGCAATACTTCATACTGTCATTCAGGATATGAAATGACTCAGTGACTATAAGGTGAAATAGCACAATGTCAGCTTTAATTTGTATTTTCTGCCTTAATAGTTGCAGTCATGCCATTTGATGAGCAAACTGCAGCTCTTTGCACACACAACGGTATTTGGAAAAAAGGGGAATTCCCACTAAATGTAAGTGGAAGTTAAATCAATAAGGGATTACACTGCAGCTTCCACCTGGATTCACCTGTCAAGAGCTGCCGTTTCAAATACTTTGCACATTGTCTACTTGTGTGACTACGAGATTAAATGAAACTACCGGGACATGGAGGAAATGGAAACGAAGCATATCTCGAATCTATTAAGATATATAATAACCCCAGCTGTTCCAAAGGGACGTGGCAGGTATTGGAATCAGGTAGACAAAGACACCCGTCAGGACTGACAGATCCAATAAGCCTGGGTTGTGACAGCTAAGACAGGAGCTCCCAAAGGACATCACACACACACACACACACACACACACACACACACACACACACACACACGACATGCAGTTCATTAATGAGGGGTTCCTTAGGTGTCCACCGAGCTAATGGGGGTCCAGAGGGCTAATAGAAGGAATGGACAACCATGACACATGACAGAGGAGATGTAACCTCTGGGCGAAACAAGTATCCAGATGCCTTGGCTAAACTGCACTGTCATCATGTCACTCTCACTCTCCTTCTTGCTTTTTGGCCCTATGCCTGCCCCTCACTCCATCTTTCTGTCTCAATGTGACTCATTGTGTATAAATGAGTGTGTGTGTGTAAATGTGAGGCTGAACCAAATTGTGACAGATTGCTGATTTGGTCTAGGTATGGGCTGAGGACATGTGTAAGCCGTGGTCTCTCTGGCAGGATGAGCAAGAAGCCCGTTAGCAGAAGCTGTGAGAAGGCCCAACAATTATGCAGCTATTTGTAGCTGATACAAAAAGAGAAGCATCGTTTTTGCAGCCCAGCTGTGCCTTTTGGCACCGCTGTCAACAGTCAAATATTCAGTCGTGATCTTTTCCCTCTCAGTGTGCTTGTTCCCTTTCATGAGCCGCAAGAAAAAGTAGAAGGATTAACACTGTAAAAAGTTGTGGTAGTTGAGTTGTTGCTAAAATGTAACAGTGAGTGACTTGTTGAAGATTGTTTTTAAAGGTATAACTATAAACTGTAGTGTGTACACGTATATATATATATCATGTGGCACAAAAACATGAAGTAATACAAATTGTTGGCTCAAATATTTTTTCCTTTAAAGTAACTCTAATCTTGCAGCAACACTTTTTAAAGTGTGGGTGACTTAGCTGTCGTGGTAATCACAAAATCCTTTTGGTAAACAGCGGGGCGGCTTTGACAAAAAGCTACAACGTCAATGTCCTGTGATTACCCTGGAGAAATGTCCCCGAGATGAACTGTGCCCTTCATTCTCCATGGCTTGGTTCCATTCCAAACCTGAACTATCCCTGCTTGTCTTCATGGCTTGGTTCCATTCCACACCTGAACTATCCCTGCTTGTCTTCATGGCTTGGTTCCATTTCAA